>OVBI01000602.1:0-63571 GCA_900406495.1 Sisymbrium altissimum
AAGTGGTATCAGAGCCGGTTTGCCGTCTCAGTGCTGACCTGAGAGGCCCTGTGGGCGGTTGAGAATTGGTCTTGGTTCGCAACGAGGACGTTGCGCTCTTTGAGTGGGATGAATTGTAACATCCCGATTTCTCGTATATGGAAACTTATGTAGAGAGGTTAAAAGAATTGATTTGGCTACCTATGTCACCAAAGTGCATTTACCTTTTCGGTTGCCCATCTAGAGAGAACTCTAGAGTTAAGCGTGCTTGAGCTGCAGTAGTCAAAGGATGGGTGACCTACCGGGAAGTCATTCGCGGTACCGTGTGAATGAGGCCAAAACACGGGGAACGGTCATGTGGTGATTGCAGGGATAGTATATCATGACTTTCGAACCTCCCGGTTAACGCACCGACCGTCGGACAGGGGTGGGGCCCACGAGCCCGATAGAGGGATGGGTGACCCACGAGCCCGATAGAGGGATGGGTGACTCACCGGTAAGGGCGGTCGGGGCGTTATAGAGATAGTTAAAGAATTGGAAGTGCCTCTTCTTCTTTGTTACTTTCGAACTCATCTTTACTAGGCATCGAGACTAGTCCGAGATACCGTTAGCTTTAAAAGAATTGTACGATTCAGGGAATATGGAACTCCATTCCCCATTCACAAGAGCTCTGTCAAATTTCTTCCCAATAGAATCAGCTACCTGATTATTCCACCATGTGATTTTAGGACCATTGTAGCCGAGATCAGACAATTCAAAGTCTAAAACCAGTTCTTGAAAATCTTGTATATTCGCTTGGTCACCTTGACTATATAGAGCTTGGGAGTGCTCCTTTGAAGCTAGAGTGACATTGAAGTCTTCCAGAACTGGCATCATTCAAGGTTCCCATATCGCATAGATTTTATTCATATGCAATATGTATTTATCAATCATCATAATCTGGTTTAATGTGACGACATTTTGTTTAACCCAAAATAAACTAAAACCCGTCTAAACCAACCCGTATAACTTGAATAAACCAACATTTGACTTGGTTCGGTTGTACATTGGTATACGGTAGTAAGATTAAACAATCTTGACAGATGTCAAAAATCTTTAATCGGCACCAATTCCGACACAACACAAGTGATTATCACATCATCACTGTCAGATGCACTATTTCGCTTGAATTTCGTCACCAATCTTTTTTATTATAACAACTATGAAATTAGGTCATATAAGCCCTTACAATCATATACTTCCATCCTCCTCCTCTCTACCCCCTTACTCTTCTTGTACTCAATTGTTTCCATCAACCCATACCAATCTCAATCTCTCACTCCCAGGTTCTCTCTCTCTCTCTCTTATCTGCTATGAACATAGATACATGTGGTCACTTGTTCATCAATCATTCTCATGATCCTTAGATCTTTCTTGAATTATTATATTTCTGTTGATACTTACCAATCTTGATTTTGTATTATGGTTCTATTAAACCGATTATGTTGCAACAAATTATATGATTACTGAAAACGCTTTGACCTTTAAAGGATAACATGATGATGATGGTAATGATCTGAAATGGGCTTTCTTTGAATTTTCAGTAAGAAGACGTGTGATTCCCAATATTTGCTGTAAGAGTAAGCAGTTGCAGAGTGAGTCAATGGAAACTGGAGCAGATACATTGGTGAAAAGAAGAAGCCTTTATCCTCCAATTGAGCCATACAACAATGGAATTATAAAAGTTTCTGATACTCACACTCTCTACTGGGAGCAATCAGGAAACCCTGATGGACATGTACGTAAGCCATTTCTCTGGTTAAACTTGTGAGAAGTCAAAGTCTCTTAACTTTTTTTTTTTTGCATTGTGTTATTGGAATGAACATGTTGCAGCCAGTTGTTTTTCTTCATGGTGGACCAGGAGGTGGAACAGCTCCTAATAACAGGAGGTTCTTTGATCCTGAGTTTTATCGGATTGTTTTGTTTGACCAGGTGGGCTTCTTGCTTTTGTGGAGACTGACATTACATTATCTAGATTGTTTTGTTCACCCCTTTGTTTTTTCTTCTAGAGAGGTGCGGGAAAGAGTACACCACATGCATGCTTGGAGGAGAATACTACATGGGACCTTGTGAATGATATTGAAAAACTAAGAGAGCATTTGAAAATTCCGGAATGGCAGGTGAAAGCTTCAGCACATATATGCTTTGTCTTGTTGTTGAGGATGAAATATTGAACATTTTTATTCCCTGTTTGCGCAGGTTTTTGGTGGATCATGGGGAAGCACTTTAGCACTTGCTTACAGCCAGTCCCACCCTGACAAGGTGAAAATCATTATGTTTAGATTCTAACTCTGATAGCATAATCGAGGGTCCAAGAAGAAAAGGGGTGATTTAGAGATTGATTAATTTGATTATGATTTGAGGAGAAGGTATTGGAGATAACCTTCACAATGTTACTTTGTTTGTTTGGTGCAAGGTTACTGGTTTGGTCCTTAGAGGGATCTTTCTGTTGCGAAAGAAGGAGATTGAATGGTTTTACGAGGGTGGTGCTGCTGCTATATACCCTGATGGTAATTCTCTTTCGTTTTGGAGTTATGTTTATTTATTTATGTTGCAGGCTTCTTTGAATTTGATTACTATCGTCTTTAGGAAAGATTTCTATTTAAGCTTTAGTGATAATGGGATTGTAGCTAAAGAGCTTCCATTTATTCTCTTCCTTCATAAGTGTTTATTTCTCTGTTTTGAAAGCTTGGGAAGAGTTTAGAGATCTTATTCCTGAAAACGAGAGAGGTAGCCTTGTGGATGCATATCACAGAAGACTAAACTCCGAGAACCTGGAAACTCAGGTATGTTGAGATCTAGTCACTATTACACCTGAAAATACACTGAGAATTGGTCCTTTCTAGCAGCTGAAGCTAATTGAATTCTTATCTTTTATAATGACGGTGACAATACCATTTTTATCTTATAGTATGCAGCTGCAAGAGCTTGGACTAAATGGGAGATGATGACAGCTCATCTTCTTCCAAATGATGAAAACATTCTAAAGGCAGAAGATGATAAGTTTTCATTGGTTAGTCTGAAGAGTGTGCCAATCTTATCTGTGATTCATTAATCTGTTCTTTTATTACTATCTGTGGATACCTGTAAAATCTTTAAATTGAGTTCTTAAAAACGCTTGACCTTGCTCCACAGGCGTTTGCAAGGATTGAAAATCACTACTTTGTTAACAAGGGTTTCTTTACCTCGGACTCATACTTGCTAGACAATGTTGATAAAATAAGACATATCAAGACCACCATTGTTCAGGTACATACTTCATATAAGAATTTGATTTGTGGGTTCCATTTAATTTCTTAGCTCATATAATGGATGTTTGTGCAGATTTAAGAATCATCAATATAATGTTGATTTGGCTATATACATAATATGTTATGGGATTGAAAAATGGTCTGCTAAGATGCAATTTAAACTGTGTCTGGTTTATTACAATGGACAGGGAAGGTATGACGTATGTTGTCCTATGATGTCTGCTTGGGATCTGCACAAAGCATGGCCAGAGGCAGAGCTCAAGGTAAGTTAAAGTCTTTCTTGTTTCTTTTCTAAGTTTGTTTTTACTTGTTGGTAACGCGACCCGTTGTCTGCAGATTGTTGGGGATGCTGGACACTCAGCAAATGAGCCTGGAATCGCAGCAGAACTTGTGGCTGCAAATGAAAAGATGAAAGCTTTTGTGGGTTGAGAATAGTTAATGTAACGAAGCTACTCGCTTTGTTCCTATCTAAGGGATTTATGTTCATATTTCCAAGTTTGTTGCTGCAAAGTAATATCACATACGCATGAGCATTCCCATAGTTTGTTGTTAACGCGAACTAAAGGTCATCATTTGAACGTCAATACAACGCATGTTCATTTTGAGCATCATTTCCCATTTGGTCGAGTTGGGTATGTAACATCTTTATCCGAAAGTGCATCTTTAAAGAAACAGGAATTAGTTAGAGTTTGGCTTGGGTAGTGAAATACTAAAATGTGACATTGGATAACTTCGAAAAAGGTTTTGAGTTGATCTAGAAACTCAAGAGATATTGTGATTTAAAAAAAAAATTAGTTACCAATAGAGATGCTCTGTTTGAAACAGAGTATAGCAGAACTAGCAACCTAATAAGCACAATCACTGGAATGCTCAGGAATTTCATCCACAATTGGAGGCTTCGAAATATCAATTTAGTTCGGAGATGTCTTTGCACTTTATTCTAAAGATTTCTAATTAATTTCTTCCACAATTGATGATTTTGTCTTCTGCACCATTGGTGGTCAATCCACACCCCTTTTTACCATAAGTTCAAACAACTTTTCACAAGTTTAAAGAAAAAAGTCATTTTATTTTAGGTTATATTTAATGCATGTCTGAGCTATTAAATTTACTAACAAATGTGGAATTCTAAAATTTAGACATAGAAATTTTTGGCAACCAAAGTTGATTGGTTTAACCATTGGGTGTGATGGATGACCACAATATGAATAACAAAAATTCTAAAAAAAAGAATTAAAAGAAATTATAAGGAATAAATTAAAAAGAATACATGTAAAATAGGAATGTAACAAATTGTTACAGTGTGAATGGTAACCAAAACAATAAAATGAGTGTTTTATTGCCAGCCATGGTTCAATTTATATGCTTTTTTTTTTAAGACAGAATAATTATATTATAAAAATATGGTTTACCTCTTCTTCTTATTTTAGTTGATGTACTGGGTTAGTAAGACAACCTAAGTTGAACGTCAAAAAGATCGATGAAGAATATATATACATAGTTATCTATTAATATATAAAAGTTGAGGCTAATACTATTGAGAGTGTCCACATAGGATTAAAAAAATTTAGAACAACCAATAATATTATTCCACATCAACACTATATTAGAAAATTCTCACGCGTAGCGTGGATGAAAGACCTAATATACATGAAAGAAACAACCTAAGTTGAACGTGAAAAAGTTAACATTAAAATGTTAATTTTCTATAAATTTATTTACATAAATATACTTTACCAATTTTTATAATTTTTCTTTTCATTCCTTTTAATTGGATATGGAATATATTTGTTTTTAATTCTTCGTAAAAGAAGCAATGAATGGGAATTAGATAAGTCTTATATGTAATAAATATTATTTGATTGGTAAAAGATTTTAGGAACTAAGGCGAATATAGTATTCTTTTTCATTCCTTTCTTCAATTGTGGTCATCAGTCGAGATCCATTGTGTTTCGAGTTGAAGAATGATTTTTAATTACACTATTATCATTTTGTTTGGTTTACAATTCTAATTCTCTAAAAAAGTTCTATGAGTCTAGAGTTTTTCTACCTGTTTTACAAATTCTTTTATAATTGTTTGATGTCCTTTTAATTATATTTATTTTTATTTAGTTTAATTCGAAAACCAAAAATTTTATTGTGAACTCTAAATCTCTGTGGAATTTGACTCCTAATTACATCGATCTCTTAATTTGGAGAATGTCTCTAGTTTTAATTCCGTTGTCTAAGATGTAGTGATTTCGCCACAAACCGCAAAGCAAAGAAATCAGCAGATATGAAGAGAGTAGTCATCATGCCTGATACTTCTGAAGTCTTAGGAGACCAAGAGGGTCATAGACAAAATGAAAATGGAGACATGGTTAATTATCAGGGGAGTGTCATACCAGAAGTGGCTCATGTTGACGACAGAAACAGTATGAAAATGGAGACATGGTTAATATAAGAAAGTAAAAACTAAAATCTAAAAACTAAATAACAAAAATAAACCCACGCGCAGGGGTGAAGATTCCTAGCTAAGAAATTAACATAGCCGAAAGCATAAAAGAAGAAGAATAGAGAATAAAGCATTGTGGTGAAACTGGTGAGTGACAAAGGAAAAGATTGCACAAAGATGGCTTCAATGAGTAAGGAGAAGAAACTTGCGCCCTCTTGGCAACAATATAAATCGAGAAGGAGAGATCCATATACACAGTACATGTAATAAATGTGAATAAAAGATGTAATATCAGAGAATTGAAGATGGGACAACCTCGTCGTCTCTGGTATAGCCATGAACCAAGAAATCAGAGCAGTTTCTTCGCCAGCCATGGTTATAAGGATTGTAGAATCTCCCATCAGGTCCCCGCAAATAACTGAATCTCTTTGTGTTCCATAGTTCGTTTGTTGTAATATTCCGAGCTATCTGCACCAGACAACAACAACAAAACAGCTGTTATACACTCATTTTTGCAGAAACGAGAGCAAACTCTTTACTTTAGGTAAGACTCACTGACCATATACGCCTGTGAGATGGTCAACGTCATCGTCGCAATGAAAATAAAAAAGTCGAAAAACAGAAACACTGCAGCGCCGGGATGTTCAGTGAATAGATGTTGCATAAATGAGTCTCTGAGGTGTTTATGTGGGATGCTTCTCCATATTCCTGTTGTAGAAACAAGAGATACTTTATGATAGACAATAGATCTCATAACGGAGTTGCGAGAAAGAGATGTTTTCAGTCGCATACTTTGAACAGCAGTAGTGCCACCAACAAATGATGTTATAGCTCCCATGATCACAAAGACTAAGAAGTCCCGTTTGTTCTTCTGCGACATGAGTAATGGTATAAACATAAAACTATGTTTCATGTCATAACTTTATGATTGCTAACTAATTTGCAGAACAAGTTAAAGAGACTCGTAATGCCAAGAACTCTTACCTTACCAACACAGTTTGAAATCCAAGGGCAGTGATGGTCAAACTGCTCAACGCAGCGCTTACAGGTGGGACAGTGCTTAGATCGCACCGGTCTAATTATCTGAAGAAAATGTGATAATGCGAGTAAGAAAAAAATAGAGCAAATGACGCACGAAAAAAAGATGCTTTTGAGGAAAACCTTGCAGGTTGGGCAGAGTTGGGACCAGTTTCCTTTCCACGAGGGGTTGTTGAAGTTGACATCTATCAAAGGATCCTGCAAACGTCAAAAGATAATGTGAATCAAACCCTTTCAGAACAACAACTTATGACTTGTAAAATTGATATAATTGGTGTTTACTTAAATCAGACATAGTTCTGAATGTTCAGGCCAAAAATTTAAACAACTGCACATCGTTTGCATGCTACAGTTGGCCAGATCAAAAGTTTTTCTCTAATGGTTCGCATTTCTCGACATAGAAACTTGAATGGGAAGTTAAGCTTACCTTGGCTGTCTGATCGCTGTCAACTTCACTGGTTCTTTTAACGTACCCGGGATCTTTGCTGTACAAAACAAACAACTATTAAATAACTCCAATATCATTACACCACACCCAAGACGCAACTAAGTATATGTAGGAGGACATAATAGTTACAGCCTCATATGTCTCAACCTCATTTGTTGCGAAAGAACAACATGAAGAAATATCCTCTTTCAGGAAGTGATATCAATTCTAGCATCCAATAAACTACAACAAACTAAAATATATGCAGGAAAGTTCCATACGACACAATGGCTAAATAGAGTGTAGTTACAATAAGGATACCTGCTACAGCGACGGAAAGCTATCAGTGAGCAAACGCCACATGAAAGACCGAACCAGGCCCACAATCCAACCATAGCAGTTATCTTTGGGAGATTAGAAGCTACACATAATTGCAAAATCTTAGGAAGAATAATATAATCCATTAGCAGGAAACAAAACACATACTCTATTCATTCTGTTGCATGAGTCATTCACCTGTAATAATGGATGTGAAGAAGAGGACCATTTCAAAGACTATTAAGCAGAACAGCATAGGAGCATAGCTTGTCTCTCCAAATTTTCCACAGAAGATCTTGTTAGCGAAGCTATTACTATGAGTTTGCATTGCCTTCGACTGAAAATTATCAAAAATTCGGATTCTCAAAATACACATCATACAAATGGAAACTATCACAACAACAAAAACAACAACAGTGGCCGCAAACAACATTTAACACATTCTACCACCATCAGGGTATCTCTCATACTGTGAACAGTAGTAATATCTAATCTGGCCCTAAAACAGATAGTAGAACATGTTTTTTTACTACAATGGTACTTCACTATCTCTGAAAGTCAGAGCCAAATAGCCAATTAAGAAGAGGATAGTAAAATAGCACAACACCGCCTTGTTTTATATTAACTGTACAGTTACAACCATATGTACATCAAACGATATTCAACCTTTTTTCGGATCTTTGTAAAAACAAATTTACAGAACTTCGAAAGGATATTTTCCTAGGAACACTTTGTAAAAAAAGCCTTCTTAACCTACGAATATGTTTAACTAATGATAAAGAAAAAAAATGAGAGGGAGATATTGATTCACGGAGAGAGCCAGTAAGCAAATGTTAGATTGGTAGCAAGCAACACTAAACATTACGTACAAGGAAAAGAGTGAGCTGCCTGTGACCTTTATCAGATGCAAGCTTAAGTGGCGTGGATCCAGTGTTATCTTTCAACATCAGTTCCTCCTTGGTTCCAGCATGAACAAGCAGAGTACAAGCCTCAACATTTTCCTTAATAACGGCCCAGTGCAAAGGAGTGCAACCTGACCATCAAAGTGATCAATGTAAGAGTTATGGGTTTTCAAAATCAAAGTAAAATATACATAAGGGTATCAACAATATTCAGCATTATACAGTTTTTGCAAGTCAAAAATAGTCTGGAATGCTATAACAGTCCCTTTAAATACAAATTTACTAGCACCCAAGCGACTGGAGTTCAGATATTTTTATCCGTTTTTGCATTTATCTTTACACATCAAAGGTAAAACGATGTTCCCTCATCTAAAATAAGTAACCAGAAACACATGACGACATTAATCATATATCACATCTTTACCACTTGGATTCAACAACCTCGATAATCAACAAAATATATTCGGTAGCAAGTCATTCTCTTAAAAACATAAAGCAGACAAGTAAACACAATTCAAAGAAAGTGATTGCCTGTCTTGTCTTGTCTATTTTGACATGCATCCCGGAAGAGAAGTAACCGGACTGTTTCTGTGAATCCATTGTAAGCAGCCCTGAGTCATACCAGCAAATAAAAAACAACAGTTCACTGTAGTTCTTAAATTCAACTAAACAATGAATAGAAATAACAACGGTTCACTGTAGTTCTTCTCAAATTGTCAATCATAAGTAACAGAGTACCAAGTGCAACTAAACAATGAATAGAGAGAACAAAAAAATGACTATTTCATTCCTGTATGTCAATAACAAAAGACTCGAAACAAGAAAAGGCATCCGATAAATTCAGTTCCTATGTATTGGGAAATTCATGAAAACATCATGCCAAGAAAAAGTCCATGCATTTTCTAAATTCCTTGACCAGTGTTAAAGACTATACACACACACACACACACACACACACTGTATACATCAATTTACTCTCATACCAATGTAGCGGACTCCTCCCTTCATTATCTAGTGCGTTAAAGTCAGCCGCATAGTCCACAATAAGGTGATTCAAGAAGGCTGTTTGTCCATATTGAGAAGCAACATGCACTGCCTGCACAGACACAAACTTTACTAATTTTGCAGACAGAACACACTAGTTTCCACTATATACGACAAGAAAAAAAAATGATTTACCCTATAACCATTCATATCAGCAGCTTCAGTTCGAGCTCCATTTTGAAGTAGAAGGTCAGCTACATCAACAGATCCTTTAACTGCTGCCCAATGCAGTGCTGTCTGTTGTACATTATCACTTGCATTCACATCACCTCCATGCTACAAACACAACAAAACCAAATCCATTACTACACAAATACAATCTCACATATACAAAACCTTAATAAAATAAAAAAAAATTGGCAAAAAAAAAAATTAACAGAAAACCATTAAAAGAAATATAATATCTAGAGAAAATCAAGAAAGTTGATCAAATATAATTTCATAACTAAAGAAAATCAAGAAAGTTGATAAAATCTCCTAATAACTAAAAAAATCAAGAAAGTTGATCAAATAATTATAATAACTAAAGAAATTCAAGAAAGTTGATAAAATATAATTTTAATAACTAAAGAAAACCAAGAAAGTTGATAAAATCTCCTAATAACTAAAGAAAATCAAGATTGATAAAATATAATTTTGATAACTAAAGAAAATCAAGAAAAATGATCAAATATAATATTAAATAACTAAAGAAAATCAAGAAAGCTAATCGAATATACTAATAACTAAACAAAATCAAGAAAGTTGATAAAATATAAATTTAATAACTAAAAAAAATTAATAACTAAAGAAATTCAAGAAAGTTAATAAAAATATAATTTTGATAACTAAAGAAAATCAAGAAAGTTAATCAAATATACTAATAACTAAAAAAAATCAAGAAAGTTGATAAAATATAATTCTAATAACTAAAACAAAATTAATAACTAATGAAAATCAAGAAAATTAATAAAAAAATATAATTTTGATAACTAAAGAAAATCAAGAAAGTTAATAAAATATACTAATATCTAAAGAAAACCAAGAAAGTTAATAAAATATAATTTTAATAACTAAACAAAAATTAATAACTACAGAAATTCAAGAAAGTTAATAATAATACAATCTTGATAATAAAGAAAATCAAGAAAGTTGATAAAGTGAAGCGTACGTTGATGATGTATTGAGCAACGTGGAGGGAATTGTTTAGAGCAGCCCACTGGAGAGCGAAGTAGCCATTTGCGTCGGGGAGAGAAACAGAAGCCCCGTTTTGTTCGACGAAACGCTTAAGGTGGTGGAGATCGCCGTAAGCGGAAGCGGAGAAGACGTCTGTTATGGTTTGTGATTCGTTAGGGTTTTGGTTAGAGTTTGAATCTAAAGGGACCACTTCGATCTCCGATGAGTCCATCTTTGCTCTCAAACGATTGATTCCGAATTGAAATTGAAATGTCTCTCTCTCTTCTTATCATTGGATCTTTGTCAAAGTCTTGGTCTTTTCTCTAAACCGAAGACTAATTGAACCGGAGTTGGTTTTTTATCAGGTGGTTTAGTGCGGTTTAATTGTTTTTTACAGAATTAGGATAAACAGAAACAAGAGTGCTAGTCAAAGTACTAAAGAGCTTATTTTAATCTGAACAATCTTAATTGTGCCAATTTCAACGTAAATCAAAGTTTTCTTGAAAAAATCTATCTCAATTATCAAATTTAGACCAAAATCAACACTGAAGGAAATTATGTTACTCACCTATAATTTATACTAAGTCAACTAACATGTTTTATATTTAGATTTTCCACCAAAATCACAAAATCTCGTTTTTTCGCCATAGTTTTAATACTTCATTATCGTTTATCCGGTTTTGCCACAACAAAAAAATCTTGTTTTCTACCAAAACAGTAAAATCTCAGTTTTACTCAAAACAGCAAAATCTCGTTTTTCTTCCTAAACAGTAAATCTTGTTTTCCTGCCAAATCACAAACCTAACTTTAATTTTCCCATCAAAATCGCAAAATCTCGTTTTCCACCAAAATCGCAAAAATATCATTTTCCACCTAAACCGCAAAATCTCGTTTTCCCGCCAAATCACAAATTCTCGTTTTCGCGGGAAAACCGTAAAATCTTATTTTCTGCCAAAACCGTAAAATCTTGTTTTCCCACCTAAACCACAAAATCTTGTTTTCTACCAAAACCGTAAAATCTCATTTTCCGCCAATATAAAAAAATTCTTGTTTTTTCATCGAAGTCATAAAATCTCATTTTTCGCCAAAACCACGAAAATTGTGAAATCTCGTTTTCCACCAAAATTATTTTCCGGGAAAACAAGATTTTGCGGTTTTTACAGAAAAACGATATTTTGATGGAAAATCCAAATATGACACGTGGCAACTGACTCAATATAAATTATACATCTGGCAGTTGCCTCAGCATAGTTGACTAACAAAATTTTAGTCAATGTTTATTTTAGCCTAAATTTGATAGTCGAGGTAGTCATTTAAAAAAAACTTTACTTCAGGTTGGAATTGATCTTGTGTTATAGTTCAGATAGAAAAAAACACGACTAAAATTGTTCAAGTTGAAATATGTAATTTTCCCTCAAAGTACTAGTCTGCGGTGCAGAGGAGGAGGAAACAATAATTCATGTTCGATTTGAATGTCTTCCAGCGGTTCAAATCATGGGATCTTTCAAGAATCCTTTCTAATTTTTAGATTTTTTCTGATATCGTCAGTTTTATCGAACTTTGATCACTTATTTGGTGGCTTCCTAAAAGTTGAAAATAATTATTTTTTATAGATAATTTGGTATCTGTAGAAGAATAAAAATGAAAAAATCTTCAAAAATAAAGATAGAAATCCTAGTGACATTATATAGTACTGCAGAATCTGAAGATAGATTATACGAGGTGTCTCAGTTGAAAGACACAAGAAAAGCTATAAGATATCATGTATCACAAGATAGCACAGTAGTACACAATGGTTGGTCATGTCTTATAGATGGTTCTTGGAAGGAATAATATATTTTCTGAGGCCAAGGCTACTATTCTTGTAAAGAAGGGGTTATGAACAAAAAAAGATGGGATCTTGCAATAATCGAGTAAGTTTAATATCCTTACATGTAGAATTTGAAACTTCAATTTGGTCGATGGAATGTATGAAAGATCTTTAGTATCAGCAAGTAGTTTTTGCCACATATTATTCTGACTTAGTTAAGATAGTATCTAATCTGAGGATTAGCCTACTTTCACGACGCACATAGAGAAATTTCACATATAGAATGAGTATTTTATCCTGTTTCCATCAAAACTTATTTCACATATAAAAAACATAAATGCGGCCAAGTTGACATGCAGTATTATAATTCTTATTTCGGAAGCTTTTCATACTCATTCATTTCTACCAAAATAGATAAATGAGGCCTTCTAAACTTTTTGTTTTAATGTAATTTGTTGAACAAAAAAAATTCAAAGTCGTAGACTAATTGAATCAGACCTGGTATTTGATTAGGTGGTTTGGTGCGGTTTAGTTGTTTGTTATAGAATTAGGATAAACAGTAACAAGAGAAGACGTAGGATCAACCCCAGTATCACAGCGATTGGTCTAAACTCGTAGATATACTAGTAGTCCGTTATATTTGAACTTTCTAATTTAATTATATTTATCTTGTTAATTAGAATAACATTATAAAATTATTTTTATAGTCATTTACTATATTATATAAAATACAATTAAATATTAATGATTTAATTAAATTTCTTTAAAGATAATTATGACAGATAACAATATATCTACTAAACATGTTTCCAAACAAATCAATTATTAAATAAGTATCCAAATAATATAAAAATAATGGGTTACACTTTCCTAATTAATTAAAAATAAAAATAAATCATATATCTGTATATTAATAAATAATTTAGCACATCAATTATTTTTGTAAATTATAAAATCAAATTTTTGTAAACATACATACAAAATGACATAAATAAATCTATTTTTGAAAATATTTCAAATAAAAAAACCATAAAAACATGCATAAAAATTCAAACTTAATATTAATAAATTTTTAATTTATAAAATGTAAATTATAAACTTGAAAAAATTTTAGAATATTAAAAATTTAAAAATTTTTAAAAATAAGACCAAGATATTTTTAATTTGATAAAATGAAAATAATAAAAACCATCTATATATATGTGTGTGTGTTCTTCAATTCTATAATGAGACAGGTTATGATTATTGTTTTTATAATTACAGATTTTTACAGTTTCTACCATAAAAATAATATTTAAATAATTGTAAGAGAGGTTAAAATAATGAATTAATATGTTTTAATTATAAAAAATATTAAAAATAACTAATAAAAATAGTTAATAAATAATTATCATATTTTAACTTTAAATAGATGTAATTAACCATTTAAAACCCAGAATCCTAAACTGCAGCACTAGCACAACAGCTTATATGAAGCAAAAATATAGTACTACTATATTCCTATTAAAAATTAAACCATCATCATTTAACCTATTTGGCTCAAATGATTATTTTAGTAGTTTATCTATCAATTATCATAAATTTTGAAAGTTTAAATATTATATCATTTTGATAAAAAAAATTATATACATAAAAATATTGATCCATCATTCAGCGCGGATTAAAACCTAGTTTTACTTTATTTTACAAATAATAATAACAGGGCAAAAAGTCAATCTCCAAAAGTCCTCTATAATATTTGGCATGCGGATCCCAAACCACCAACAACAATATATTCAAAGAATTTTGAGAATTTTAAAGGAGGAAACAAATATTTGGATCTCCCAGAACAATTTGGTAGGAGCAAGACTGATATTTTCAAGTCAGTGGTTCAAGAAATAAGGATAATCTCAATAGGTGGTACAATCAATATCTCTCTGGCAACTAAAGAAGTTTTGGTCAATGTAGCTCAGGCGAAACCAATTTATGCAATGAATTGTTTTTTTTGTCCCAAAAACAAAATTTGAGGAGATAAGCAGCTTATTATCGAAGTTTTTGTGGGGCCGTAATAATGGTAACCATAAAATACCATGGATTTCATGGAAACGTGTTGCACTTCCAAAGTATGAAAGTGGAATGGGGTTCAGAGATCTTCATAGGTTCAATGTTGCGCTCTTGGCCAAACAAGCATGGTGAGTTCTTCAGAAGCCTTACTCTTTTTAGGCTAGAATTTATAAAGGTTGTTATCATCACAATTCAATATTCTTAGAGTCGATGTGTAGAAGTACTCCATCCAATAGCTGGAGATCGTCACAAGAAAGAAAAGACCTGCTGAAACAAAGTTTACAAATCAGCTTGGGTAATGGTCAAATGACACGGTTCTGGAAAGATCATTGGCTTCCATCTCTCCCACCCCGACTTACCTTTGTACCAAATGGTAGTGGGAGAGACTTAGAAATGAAAATTCAAGACCTATGACTCCCAGGTAAACGTGAATGGGATGTGTCTATGATTACATCTCTCTTAATTGAAAAGGATAAGAACCTAGTCCTGTCTCTCTAGCTTTCATAATATGCGTCTGAGAATTGATGGAATATGGCTTACCAATATAGGGGATACGATGGTTCGGCCACAGACAAGAAATGATTACTCTAATTCGTATTGGGAGCCACCACTGATGGGATGGCTTAAATGTAACTTTGACAGTAGTTATCGTCCTGGTTCAGATTGGGTTGGTGTTCGCTGGATCATTCGTGACAGTTATGGAACACATATTAAGTCGGGAATGCAAAGCTTCAACAAGTGTCATCACCATTACAGGCCGAAGCTTCTGAATTTCTATTTGTTGTGCAACATGTTTGGAGTAAGGGTCTCAAGAATGTGTGGCTTGAAAATGATTGTCTCTACGTTACGCAAATTATCAGTGGTTCCAAAGAGAATGCAAAATTGGGTAATCTTCACTGTGATATTCGCTACTGCATCCAGAAAATACTGTTATGCTTGAGCACAAAAAAACTCATAAAACATCAAATGAACTAACGCCTGAATTTACATCCCTGATGTTCCGAGTTTACAATGTTTCCATCATTTTGTATGCAATGGCATGGTCAAAACCTTGAATCTTATAATAATTTTACTACTAACAAAATTTTCCATTTGTTTTTTTATATAATTATTTCTAACTATGTTTAATTTCTATATGTATAACAGTTAAGTCAAAAAATTAGAAGTTATATTAATTAGAAAATACTTATTTATCAGTACTAAATAAGATTACAGTTTAATAAGATTAACCAAAAAATAAGTACCAAATTAAAAATAACCAACATAAAATTTTAATTAATGCATATTTCTTTAAAATTAAAACATAAAAATATGAATTATTGAACTTTACTGGAAAACAGAAAAAAAATCAGTAAAATAATTATATAAGAAAACAACAACTAAAAATATACATTTAATTTTTCTTTATATATGTTAAAAACCTAAAAAAATCAATCTTATAAATATAAAGAGAGTATAATTTAATAAGCTTAAACAATAAAATAGAGTACCAAAATAAAATGAAGACAACAAAGACTAGCAAATTAATATTCCGGTAAATTGCTTTCCGATTTACTAGTTTAAACTAAAATCTACTATATTTTAAACTAAAATCTACTGTATTTTATTATTTGTATATGATGTAATTTTCTTAATGAAATGAATATTTAATTTAAATATTAATTTATGGAAATTTTTTAAAAATTTACAAAATATATGAAATCAAATTATAAACTTATATAAACAAAAGTATTAGTAATAAAATAGAAAAATAATCAGTTGAAGAATATTATTTTTTACAGTAAAAATAAAGTAATACATTGGAGAGAAACTTTATTCTACTCTACAGTTACTCTATTTTGTGAGTAAGACAAATAGAATAATATATTAGAGATGGTCTAAGATCCCATGTAAGGGTGGACAATCCAAGTTTTTGGTTGGATTTAAGTTATTTAGATTTAGAAATAATTAACCAAATTCGATTTAAATAAAATTTGGATCAAAAATTTTAAGTTTAAATTAGATTTAGGTTGTTTGGGTCAAAAAAGTTTTGACCAGAAAAAATACATTTCTAATTTTATTTGGGTGTTTTAGGTTTTAGATTGGATTAAGATTATTTGATCATTAAAATTTCTAAAAATATAATAACATCTAAATTAAAATTTTGGAAGTTAATTTAATAAATTATTTATATGTGTTTGGTATGGTGGAGTTAGTAATCAATATTCTCTTTCAAAACAAATGTAGAATCTTTATTAAATTAGAGTTGATTTTATAATATATTAAAAAATTAACTTAATATTATATTTAGTTAAATAAAATATTTTCTATATGCTTTCAAAATTAAAGACTTTACATTTACATTTATTAACATGTATTAGTAATATTGGTGTGTAAAAATAGATTAGATTTTGTTTAGGTTTTTTAGTTACCTAAAAAGGAAACCAAATTATTTTGAACTCAAATTCATAAAAGATATTAGTCCTAATTAAGTTTTTGAAGAAACGAACATCAAAATAAATTGGATTTTTTGGGTTGGATTGGGTTGGGTTGATTAGATTATCAACCCTTTATATAGATTCTAGAATCACTATTGCATTTAATGCAAAAATAATGGAAGTTGATTCTATTCTCGAATAAAATAACACAACTTTTATCTTTTATAACTGAAATATAAATGTTTCTTGTTCTAGGATTCAATAAATCTCTTGTGGCAAAATTCACTTAGGTCATATATATATAACCGGATTTCAGATTATGATGCATTTAGAGAGAAAAATGCTTTTTAAATCATCTTATTTTTTAGTTATGTTTGATTTTTAAAATGACTTGAATATTAATGTTTAATTGTCTAATATTTTTCTACATATATATACTTGATTTGTGGGTTTTTCGATTTGTTTGATACAAAACACAATAAATACTTAATTTTGAAAACTTTGCTTGTGTTCCCTCCATATGTCATCCAAATGCGCCTAAAGATAATAAAATCCAATGTATGACATAAATAACTTGTAGAATGAAAAAATTTTCTCATTAATTTGGTTTCAAATTCCAAATTCATGGTATATATATTGTTTTTTTTTCAATTTCATTTCAACTATATAATCTTAAACATAAAAGATTCATCAAATGCAGAAGATAAATACTTTATATATTTTTAATAAATTCATAAATAAACCCTTTAAAACTGTTATATATCAACATACTCATTGACATTTTGTCAAGGTGAAACAAATAGTTGTCTACATTTACTGAATCTAGAATTATAATGAAGAATACTATCATTAAAGATATAATCGTAAAGTTAGTTACTTATAAAACATCTAAATGAACTTACATCCCTGATGTTTCGAGTTTACAATGTTTCCATCATTGTGGATGTAATGACATGGTCAAAACCTTGAATCTTCTAATAATTTTACAACTATTCAAAATTTTTCGTTTGTCTTATTTTAACTATTTCTAACTATATTCAATTTCTATATGTATCACAGTTAAAATAAAAAGTAAGAAGTTCTATTAATTAGAAAATACTTATTTATCAATATTAAATAAGATTAACCAAAAAATAAGTACGAAATTAAAAATAACCAACATAAAATTATAATTAATGCATATTTTTTAAAAATTAAATGATAAATTTTTGTTTTTCATAAACTCCATATAATAAATCAAGTTGAATGCGGGTTTCGACAATCCATGGATATCGAAAAAGCTAGACTAGTGTGACTTATATGAGAATAAATGATTATAGTTTTATTGGAAACATACAAACATAAAAATATGAATTATTGAACTTTATTGGAAAACAAAAAGATTATTAAAATAATTATATAAAAAAACAACAACTAAAAGTATACATTTAATTTTTTTTTTTATTTTTTTTATTTTTTTTTATTTTTTTTTGTCAACACAAGTATACATTTAATTATATATATATATATATATGAAAAACCTACAAAAACAATCTTTTAAATACAGAAACAATATAATTTAATAACCTTAACTAATAAAATAGCGTACCAAAATAAAAATAAGCAACATAAAATAAAATGAAGACAATGAAGACAACAAAGACTAGCAAATTAATATTCTGGTAAATTGCTTTTCGATTTACTAGTGGTGATGTTTAAACTAAAATCTACTATATTTTATTATTTTTATATGATGTAATGTAATTTTCGTAATGTAATGAATGTTTAATTTAAATAATAATTTATAGAAATTTTGGAAAAATTTACAAAATATATGGAACCAAATTGTAAACTTTTATAAACAAAACCTATTAGTAATAAAATAAAAATATAATCAGTTTAAGAATATTTATTTTTAGAGTAAAAAATAGAGTATTACATCTGAGAGAAACATTACTCTCCTCTACCATTACTATATTTTTGAGTAAGAAAATAGAATAATACATTGGAGATGGTCTAAGATCACATATAGGGATAGACAATCCAAGTTTTCGGTTGGGTCTAAGTTATATAGGTTTAGAAATAATTGACCAAGTTCGATTTACATAAACTTTAGATCAAAATTTTTAAAGTTTAGATTAAGTTAAAGTTATTTGAACTCAAATTCATAAAAATAATATTATACCTAATTAGGTTTTTGCAGAAACCTACACCAAAATAAATTGGATTTTTTTGGTTGGATTGGATTGGATTGGGTTGATTAGATTATCAACAATTTTTATAGATCCTACGATCACTATTGCCTATAATTCAAAATTAATGGAAGATGATTCTCTTCTAGACTAAAATAACACAACTTTTGTCTTTTATAACTCAAATATAAATGTTTTTTTGTTCTAGGATATCAACAAATCTCTTGTGGCGAAATTCACTTGGGTCATGGATATATAATCGGACGTGTTTGAATACACATCTTAATCTATCAGAACCTTAACCAATCAAATTTTCACTAAAATCTTTTATGCTTTAAAGGTTGACTCTGTTGGTAAGGATTCAAACAAGTTTGAATATATATCTGAAGTTAATGATTCTATTTGCAAAACAATTGGATAGCTCCAAACTAATAAGATGTTAATTTAATATTTTATTCTCAGTTTGATTTATGTCTAGGAAAATCCAAACTGATAATAGTTTCGTGACTTGAGCACAAAAAAAAACTCATAAAACATCCGAACTTACATAAATGAACTAACGCCCGAACTTACATCCCTGATGTTCCGAGTTTACAAACTTATATCATTTTGGATGCAATGACATTATCAAAACCTTGAATTTTCTAATAACTTTACAACTATTCAAAATTTTCTATTTGTCTTTTTTAATTATTTCTAACTATGTTCAATTTCTATATGTGAAGTCAGAAGTTATATTAATTAGAACATAATTATTTATAAATATTAAATAAGATTATTGTTCAATAAGATTAACCAAAAACAAGTACCAAAACAAATAAGATTAGAATAAAAAATAAAATAATACATTGAAGATGGTCTAAAATCACATCTAGGGGTGGACAATCCAAGTTTTTGGTTGAGTTTATGTTATATTGGTTTATAAATATTTGACCAAATTCGATTTACATAAAATTTGGATAAAACATTTTAGGGTTTAGATTAGGTTTAGGTTGTTTGGGTCAAACATTTTTTGACCAAAAAAAATCTAATTCTAATTTTATTTGGGTCTTTTAGGTTTTAGATTAGATTAAGATTATTTGATTATTAAAATTTCTAAAAATATAATAACATTTGAATTAAAATTTTGAAATTTAATTTAATAAATAATTTATATGTATTTGATATGTTAGAGTTAGTAATCAATATTCTATTTCAAAACAAATGTTGATCTCTATTAAATTAGAGTTTATCTTATACTATATTAAAACAAATA
Source organism: Sisymbrium altissimum (assembly GCA_900406495.1). Classification (NCBI taxonomy): domain Eukaryota; kingdom Viridiplantae; phylum Streptophyta; class Magnoliopsida; order Brassicales; family Brassicaceae; genus Sisymbrium; species Sisymbrium altissimum. The sequence goes on from OVBI01000602.1 coordinate 20,284, forward strand.
ACTTAATATTATATTTAGTAAATTAATATATGCTTTCAAAATTAAAGATTTTACATTTGCATTTATTAACATCTATTCGTAATATTGATGTGTAAAAAATAAATTAGGTTTTATTTAGGTTTTTTAATTACCTAAAAAGCAACCCAAATTATTTTGAACTCAAACTCATAAATAATAATAGACCTAATTAGGTTTTTGAAAAAACTTATATCAAAATGAATTGGATTTTTTGGGTTAGACTGTATTGGGTTGGATTGATTAGATTACTAACTATTTATATAGATCCTAGGATCATTATTGTCTATAATACAATCATAATGGAAGATGATTTATCTTCTAGACTAAAATAACATAACATTTGTCCTTTATAACTTAAATATTTTTGTTTTTATTTTAGGATTCAACAAATCTCTTGTGATGAAATTCATTTTAGCCATTGATGCATAACCGGACTTCAGATTCTGATACGTTTGGAGAGAAAAAAGCATTTTCAAATCATCTTGCTTTTTAGTTATATTTAGTTTTTAATATCATTTGAATATTAATATTTAATTTCTTAATATTTTTCTACATATATGCTTTGATTTGTGGTTTTTCAATTTTTTGATACAAAACACAATAGAATACTTGATTTTGAAGAATTTACTTATGTTCTCTCCGTATTGCACCCAAAAACGCTTATAGATGATAAAACCCACTATATCTCACAAATAATTTGTAGAAAGAAAAAACTTTTCTTTGCACAAAACATTAGTTTAGATGTTTTAGATGTTTTGTTAGATGATATGTTTCCTGTGTTGAGCACAAAGAAAATCATAAAACATCTAAATAAACTAACGCATGAACTTATATCCTTGATATTCCAAGTCTACAATGCTTCCATCATCTTGGATGCAATGGCATTGTCAAAACCTTGAATCTTCTAATAAATTTACAACTATTCAAAATCTGTTAGTTATTTTATAACTATGTTTAATTTCTATATGTGTGACAGTTAATTTCTATGTGTGACAGTTAGAAGTTATATTAATTAAAAAATATTTGTTTATCAATAATTCAATAGGTAAATATGAGATAAAATATTGTTTATTATCTTGGTATAATGAATGTTTAATTAAATAATATAATAATTATAAAAAAATTTGTAAAAAAAAATATATGGGGCCAAATTGTAAAGTTTTGTATTAGTAACAAATAGAAATAAAATATATTTAATAATATTTCCTTTAACAGTAAAAATAAAATATTGCATTTGAGATAAATTTTATTCTATTTTAGAATTATTCTATTTTTGAGTAAAAGATAGAATAATACATTAGAAATTGTCTAAATCAGTATTTTATCGATTATATTAATCATGTTTTCAATCAGATATTTTTTCTAATATAATTCTCTTCTTTGCTTTTTGTGAAACATTTTTGGTAACAACGTTACCAATGTACCACTACTGTTTTATTCTTCATAAATGATTTTGAGATTTTCACTGATTTTTAAAAATTGTTGAAAATACTATTTAACTTTTTAATAGTTATGTCAATAAATTTTTATAATAAACAAAAGAAATAAATTAAAACAAAAGAGATAATATTCAACCCAAATATGTAGTATTTAAAATATAAAACATAAATCAGTTTAAAACAATTTTTTAAACTATTTATCTTTTTGAAATATTTTTTAATTCTTTTTTTTGTCATATTCATTTCATTAAAGATCACATAGACCAATGTTTACATATAAACAATCAAGTCCAATACAAAATAGAAGTACAAATAAAACCCAATAGCCACAAGATAAGATAAGATTAAATGAGTAATGGGCACTTGTCACAAAGTGGCTAAGAATTGCTTAACATGGCTTAAACTTGCACTTCAACGTATCAACCAATAAAGAAGAGACCTAAATCGCTGTTGGGATTGATTATCTCCAAACAGAAGCTCAACTGTTCAAGCTCTATCGGCACAGACTCGAATCATCTCCTCCTCCTTGAACCACTCGCTTAGTCCTACTTTCGAGCCACTGCTGATAATAAAAGGATCTCTTCAAGCAAATCTCCGAAGATGTAAAACAAAGATAAAACAATAGTAGATCCAGCACCCAAATCTTTGTTGAAACGTTCTAACACGAAAACTTCAACTTTACTAATTTAGAACCGAAAAAATAATTTATTTTGATTTATCGCTGAACAGAAGCTCAACCGTTCAAGCTTAAATCAAAACCTCGAAATTTTATTTTGGAAGGAAACTTTACCTAGAACCGAACTACAGAAGTTGAAAAGAAGAAGCAAAGATTTAATCCTCTCAGAATAAAATTCAAGCCTGACCAACAAAGAGGAAGATCCTTTAAAATCAGTCGGAATTAAACTTTTCCAAACAAAGTTTAAAGAAAAGAGAAGAGAGGAGAGAAAGTTATACTAAGAAAATTTTAAACCGAACAAAGTCGGAGTTTATTATCCGATTAGATGGAAGTGAAAACCTGGATTAACCGGAAAAGTTTTATACAGCAAAAAGCCGGACTTCGCCAGAAATCTCCTGAAGGAGATAAGAAAGAGAGATGACGAATTGAAATATCTATCTTATTAAAATAGAATAACAATTCAAAAATAACCTTACAAAATCGTGTTATATTACATTTTATACCATTGCATTATACTAATCTCTTTAGGATTTCATTAAAGCTATATTTTTTCCATAAATAATACAAAATTACCATGCCTTGAACCCATTTGTTTTTATCCTGACCTGCTATTTTCAATATTAATCCATACAATCTGAATTTAGGTCAAATATCAATTAAAAATGATAAATAGAGAAATACAATATATTACAATAACCCAATTAAAATTGAAAAAAATGATAAAAAGGAAAAATCACCCGCCCTCGAACTACCTTCCCATGGCATATAAGCCACTAAAACAATCATCCACTAACTTTTGTAGAGAGAGTGCTCCCCCGTGTTTTTTCCCTTTTTGCTCAATTAAAACAATCATCCACTCACTTGCCGCCACGTATCCTGAAGGACCAGGAACTTAAATGACCTTAATTGTTTTATGTAAGATAAGATTCTATCTATTTTAACCATTTTTCATTTAAATTAATCCAATTTTATCTTAAGAAACCAAGTTAAGATATGCCTTTGTTCATGGTCTAATATATTTTTCTCCAAAGCTAGTTCTCCACCAACTATAGCTTTTTAAAAAAACATCAATTATTTAGCAAGGGAAAACATTAAATAATAGAAATAGTAATTAACTTGTAGGGGGGTGAATGGAGACATAGGTTTTCAGAATTGAGAGATTTTTTCATGGGATCCATTGATATGTTGCAATCAACAACATATTAGAAGTGCGGGATATTTTTTAAATTTTCTGATTAATAAATAGGATAGTGAATACGGTTCAATTTTGTTCGTAAAAATTGTAGTTAGCCCGCTACAGTAAATACACATCCCATTTGATGTGTTTGCGTTATGTTAACAGCGTTTTTCATAATGTGGATAAAGCGGATTGAAAGTGCGGTACGGTTCAACTGCGATACGTGCGTTATGCGGAACAAGTGTGGTTTTGTAAAATAAGCGGTGCAGAATAATGTTTGATTGGTAGAAATTAATAAGCGATATGAAATATAAGTTAAAATATTTGAAAATAATATATAATAATTGTAAATTAATATTTTATATTAATGATGAAATATTTTACAATTATTTATAATCTTGAATATTAAAATTTATTTGATTAAATATAAAATTGAATTTGGATCACTATATAGTTAAAAAATTGAACAGATGATATATATCATTACTTAAATAATAAAAACGCTATAAAAACAAATAGGTAAATGTTCGATTAGTTTTTGTTCTACTGCTTTGTCTAACCGGTTTCTTTTATTAGAACTGTATAAATTGATTAATCTAACATGCATGATCTTCTAAGTATTATGAGTATTTTAAATTAAATAGTAATAATGAAGAAATATTAAAATAAAAACCGCAAGCAAAATTGCAAACCACACCATAATCCAGGCGTAATAAAGCAAGTGCGGTATTGCAGTTAAATAGAACAAACAAAAATTTTTTTTGTAAAGAGTGTAAGTGCGTTTTTCTGTTTAATACCTTCCGCTTCTTATATTTTTTTTTATTGGTGTTACTAAAGCGTTTTTGAATAACGCAGTGAAATACGCACCACTTTTTGGTTTCCATTCATAGCATGTGAAGTACACGTATTTCACCGCATATGTTTTTTTTAATAGAAATTGTATTAACCATTTGTTTAATTACACATATTAATTGAGTTTATTTGATATATAATATGTATTTGTGTCACCATTTTTTCTTAAATCATGTTTAAATACTTCAAAATATTTAAGGAAAACCACATGTACTTAAATAATTAGTTTATACATTTTAATAAAAAAAACTATACAGAACATTAACACAAATTTAGATTTCCTTTTTTCAAAATGATTTTTTTTTACACATCTAAAGGTTTCTTTTTAAATATATTTTAACTTCTTTTATGTGTAAAATTGGATTTTATTTAAATTTTCATAAAAGTATCATTCATAATTCCAAATTATAAAATAATGTATAATTTCAAAAATATATATTAAAAAGTGATATAAAAAGTGATTGAATTTGATCTTGAATATATAAATTTTTATTTGAGTAAATAAAAATATCTTAATAGATTTTTAAGTAAAATATAAATTTTATATTTTAAATTTATTTTCTTTTATTAATGTGATTTGAAAAGAAGTTATTAAACCAAGAAAATAAAAAGTGTTAGTAGTGGTAATTAAATATAATAATTAGAATTCATTAAAAGTATTTCTATAATCGACCTTAGTAAATATTAACAAGAATGCGACATATAAAAAACTAATTTTTTAAATAATATTATAGAGATTATACTTATATTATTAATATATTTCTTTTAATTATTCATATTATATAATTATAATATGTGTTCCGCACACCTTTTTATTTTTTTTTATAATCCAACATTTATTTTATACCGCAAAATTTTATTTTCACCAATCAAATATCATTCGGCACTGCTTATTTGCACAAATGCATTTGATCTGCATAATGTATGTACTGCAGTTGAACTGTACCACATTTTTAATTCGTTTTATCCGCACTATAAAAAAGCCGTTACCATTCGGAGTCCTAGTCTATGGAGTCTTGGTCAAAGTCTTGTCTTTTCGCTTCTTCAACATTTTTGGTCCAATTTTCAAAAACCGAAGACTAATTGAACCGGAGCTGGTATTTGGTGAGGTGGTTTTGCTCAGTTAAGTTGTTTGATATAGAAAACAGAACATAGACGTAGGATCAAAATCACACCGATAGATCTGAACTCGTAAATATCCATCACATTAATCATGTTATCTATCACTTTTTTTTTGTTTCTATTATGATTAGTTTTTTATTTTGGTGAAACTTTTTGGTAATAGCATTACCGGTTCACCACTACTGTTTTAATTAACTTCGAGTTTAAGAAGTCTTATCAAGTTCTACAATGAAAACTTTTATTGACGAGACGGAAAGTTTTTCTTGTCAATTGATTTTTACATTAAATTTACATAATTTCCCTTTCCAAGAAAATAAAAAGGCTTACATTACGAGAAAGCAACCAGTAAAAAGTAAAAACCATGACTAGACAATAGTACAAATTACCAACAGCTAAGTTCAAGAGCTTCTTGGAAGCGTTTCTCCAGCGTACCGTGATCGCCAAAGAGCCAACCAAGACCAACCGTGGAACGATCCTCACCGTCCACTGACTTCCATGGCAAAAGAAGATCGAAGATACGTGTCGACTTAACGGCTGGTGATGACGGAGATGGATTTGTCGTCGTTTTGTGGCTAACAAGAGGGTGTGAGAGTATGAGCATTGCAGCTGATGGCGCCATTGATAATTATTTTAGAAGATCTTTTGAACTTTAAAAAACAAATTGATTATTTTCGATTTGGATTTTGGATATTGCATGTATGCGTTAATATATATAATTGTTGTGGGATAGATAGACATGCATAAATATAGATAAGGATGTAGGAGAGTAGTTTTCTGTGGGAGCCGCTGGATTTATTAGACAGAAAGACTCAAAAGAGTTAAATAAAGAAAGAAGACTATGGCATGTGGTTTAGTAAGTCTGGCTTGTGTCAAAACTATGTAACGTAGGCGTTGCACACGCAATTCCAATGGGCGACACCGTCTTTGATTGTTTTCTATTTCTTTTCTTTTTTTTTTTGAAAGAAAATTTTGTTTTGAATTAGTAAAAAGTTATGGGCCGAAGTCTGTAATCTCCGAAGTCCAGAATCACATCATATAATATTAGTTCTGTTTTAAGCGTCATTCGAACTAGTAACTTCTAAACTTTACCTAAAGAATTTTACTAATTGAGTTAACGAATTTATTTTTACCATAAAATTAGTTTATTTTTCCCAAAAAAATTATTTAAACAATGATTTCAAAACTGGTTTCATTTTTACAAATAGAAAATATATCATTTAGCTAGGTACAAAAAAAATGTTATCATTTAGCCTAAATATATGTATATTGTCAAGAGTGGACTGATATGTACTTTGCAATTGCTTTATCACTTATTTTTTTTTCCATTTAGGAATAGTTTTCTCCCACTTTATCTAGTGTTTTTAGGGTATTCTCTATCATGTTTGGAGACCAAAAAACATGAATAGAGAAAAAAAACGGTATATTATAAATATCTCTTATAATGGATTAGCATACAAAGAGTCTGTTTTTTTTATTATTGTTTTTTTGTCAACCCAATTTTCATTTATAAAAACTCAAAAGAGCAATACAAAAGGTAAGAAATTAGAAGGTCCAATTACAATCCACCAACCCAACATTACAGCCAAGAATAAAGATAAGTATAATGAACACACCACACGTGTTCACTACGTGTAAATATTTTGGTTGAAACTGAACAGTGGTCGTCAACATCACCATCGTCGTCTTTCACTGTCATGGGAATACTTCCAGCATGCTAGACAAAATCACCTAATCTCCTTCTAATTGCTTACACCATGTGCTTCTTCTGCAATGGCCACCGTAGTTGAAGATTTGAGCTCTATGAATCCAACAGACTTTTAAACCACTAGAAATCTCAACAGACCTAAAAATCATATCATTTATCGGGACATCATAAAAGACCTCAACTCTACTTAATCTGTTCTAGACCCTGTATAAATCTCTTAATAACTTGGATTACTAACAAAGAAAGATACTTCACCCATAACCCATAACAAGGCTCTTAAAGAAAGATGAAGCTTTACTCCACTTTGAGAGGAAACAAGCAACTCTGATGGGTCCAAAAGACCAACACAACTGACGGGGTTTCTCTCCATGAAATAGAGAGATTAAAGAATTACAACAGAAAAAGAAATTTATTATCAGACGTGCGGAAGAAAAGATCCGAATGAAATCGGAAATTTTATTATCCGATTAGACGGAAACAAAAGACTGGATTAACCGGAAGATTTTTCTACATCAAAAAGCCGGATTTCTGCCGGAAATCTCCTCTCTCTCTCTAAAAGATAAGAATGAGAGAAGAGAGAGAGAGTCGGGAGAGAGAGATTTAAGTTACTATTGCATACAAAGAGTCTGTTAAGTTTAGATTTTGTGGTTCTATTTTTACTTGATACAAAGATAATATAAGAGAGAGGAGTCCAACTGCAACGTGGTATTAGGTAGGAAGATATATTCTCACTTTATATATTTAGATTCTGTGATGAAGTTCTTTCTGGTCTCTGTCATATTACTTAAAAGAAATGTTTTTTTCTACCAATAAGAGTAGCAAGATCAAGTCTTCAAATAAATTACTTTCATTACTAATGAAAGACGATAATATGTTCTTTTATAAGATTAGTATCAGAAGTTGTGAGACTCAAATCTCTATCTTTATAAAATAAAAAGATGTTTCGGGTTAAGTCATTAATACTCTAAAAATTTTTATTATCTTTTCACAGAAAATTTTAAGGAGATTAATGTAGGAATCAAACAAAATCTTGGTATTTCACAAGAGAGAGGACAAAGAAAGTACTTAGTTGTATCTAAACACTTTAGAAGAAAAAAAAAGGATTTTTTTACTCAAATTGTATACATGATACGTATCAAAGCAGCTTATTAGTGTTATAAGAGACTGTTTAAGTAAAGATAACTCACAATGATCAAGTCTAATTTAAAACTTTCAGAAAACCTCTATAAACGAATGTAATCTGCTATAACCTCTGGTGGGATAATGATCCATCACGTCAGAAAATCTGTTAGGTTTTAGACTAGCAAAACCAAAAAGAGATAGAAGGCTGGGAATCAGAGAGATATAGGAATTCAATAATGCATTATTAGCCAAACTTTGCTGAAGAATGTAGACTAATCCATCTACCTTGCTCAAGTTTTATTAGGTAAATATCGTAAACATGAATCTATCCTAGAAGTCACTCATCACTCTAGTTCTTCTCACGATTGGCATGTACTCCTAAACAGCCGCAATATCCTTATTACTCATCTAGGAAAAATCATAGGAGATGGAAATAATATATATGATCCATGGATTTCTTTAGACAAGCCAACCAAATCTATGGGACCACTAACTGTAAATTTCAAGGGTTTAAAAATTGCTGACCTGTTGGATGAAGAAGGCAACTGGATCAAGTAGAAGGTCTTGACTGCCTCCAACGAAGCTCAACTGGATCCCCTAATACCTTTTCTTGGCGACCCAACCAATCTAGTTCATTTACCACGAATTCTGGTTATAATACCCTAACAACACTAAACTATCCTCCTAATCCACACGATGGAGACCCACCAGATTTCTGTTGGATAAAGGACATCTGGTATGGTCCTTTTCCCCAAAACTGAGACTGTTTCTCTGTCAATTAGCACAAGATTGGTTGCTTTCGGGTAAAAAACTTCTGAATAGAGGTCTTTTTAATAATTTGGGTTATCCTCACTGTGGAGACCTTGAGACTTTTAACCACATTCTTTTCAAATTTGAGTTCGTAAAACAGGTTTAGAAAGGCATCCCTCTCACTAGACATTTTGAAGCAGCTAACAACACTAGTTTCAAATCAACAAGCGCTGGATCCCTCTACCCACTACAGGTATTTCCTCTACAAAAATCTTCATCTGGTGTTGGCGTCGGATCTCACACCTCCAATGCGAATCCAGGAGATCACTTTCGGGTCTTATCGGCATCATCAAACGAAGAGAGATCGTCGTGTGGGTCACAACCAAACGACCACAAAGAGAAGGAATAGATGGTCGAATGCCTTTCAAAGTCTTGAAGCAAGCCAACGAGCTTGACATACAACAAGTACAAGGCGAGGTAAAAGATTAGAGGCAGATAGAGAAATAGCTCGAAGTGTGAGGTCATAAGGAGTTAACAAGGCATTCAACTTATGACCATTAGGTTTTTATTTCTTTAAAGTTATAAGCGATGTACTAAGAGATAAATATTCTCTTTATGGCACACATTAATTGGCAGGTGAACAACCCCAAACCGTGACTAATGAAGCGATCATGGAGTTTATCAGGTAGGTCCAGCAGCCCATGACCAATCTGGCACAACATGTGGGAGGACTACAGACGGATGTCAACAGCCTTCGCACGTCCCATGTCAACCTTGCGCTGGAACAAGTCGAGATGTCAGCTCGCGTAAACTCCATGGCGGGATCCACCCCTGGATCTAACAACAACAACCCCCACAGGTTCAAATTCTCAAGGTAACGATTCTACAGCTAATCCAATTAATACTGCCAACCAACAGGCTCGGAAGAGGATGAAGATCCGGAAAATAGCCAAAGAGGACAAAACCCCAACAGTACGCAAGGGCCGAATTCTATCGACACCTCAAAGTTTGACGATTTCCACCGTGAGGCAAATGAAATAAAGTCTAAATTCCACTAGATAACCAGTTCGGCTCCCAAGATCAACATGGTCATAGAGGAGATTAAGCTTAATCCTTTCACACCGCAAATTGCGAATTTTAGGATCAGAGATTTCCGTAAAATGGGTCCTCCAACTTACAGAGGTAAAGATGATCCTATTAACCACTTGACTGCATTCCAAATCGCGGTCGGACGCATAAAACTCGCAGATCACGAAGAGGGCGAAGGCTCTGCAAAAAAAAAAAAGAATCAATATCTTTGCTGTTGTCGTCTCAATTCAGAAAAAAATATAGGAGTTTTTGGTCCCGAATTGGGTACATGGCGATTATTCCTTTTGTTTGATTCAACTTCACTTGAAAAAGTCCCAGGAATTCGGATGCTGACAGGATGTAAACAGCCTCCGCCGAAAGTGAAAGTTCTTAGAACCGAACGAAGAAGGTTCGAGATCAACTGCGGGAAGGCAATTCCTAGATAGTGAAGGTAGAGGATTAAGACATCAAGAATGGAGAAAAAAAGCCGAACCCCCTGAAAATATTCATAAGCGCAGCAGTAACCCTCTCGAACCGTCTCTGGCGACTCGTTAGGGCCTGGAAAAACAAATTTCATCAAAGGAGAAACTCGACATCTACTCCTTAATTAGCTGAGGGTTTCTGCAGTATAAGATGTTATATAATGAGGGCCGAATCAATATTTAGGCTGAGTGTAAATGGCAGTACCCTCATGGATCACAATTTCCTCCTCCAGCAAGCCCTCACCCTCAAAATCTCCCCTGGGGGCTTTTGAGAATTCATAATGATCGATCGTCAAACAACAAAAGAAAATTATTTTCTAAACAAGAAAAAGGAAAACTGTGATTTTATTTTTATTTTCATAAAATTTAAGTGAAAATAAAGAGAAGTGACCAACCTCTTTATACCGCTATCATGCAAAACCGTCTCGAAAAAAGTGGAAAGTGAAAAGGTTTCCCCCGTTTTATTAATATAAAATGGGGTACAGTCAAGTTTCAATGACTTACATGATGACAGCAATTCAAATCATTATTCCAAAATTGAAGAAGATAATGTTGCGTATCAAGAACAGTTAAGAAGAAAGTTAACAAAAAATCCACATCCAACTACTTAAGTGATATGATCCGGCTGTGTGTGATTTATTATAGGCTGATCACAAACCAAGATCTTCACTCCAAGAGGTATGGATAATCCTTAGCACTAATTAAGTAGTGTAGCACCAATAGAAGGCTTAATCCTTCCACCTGAGCTATTTTAGAATGACAACAGTGCAATTAGGCAATGGGAACCATTGAATGAGCTTGGTGTAGAGCCAACAAGACACTTGATTCTCCCGCCTGATCTATCTTAGAACCACACCATCTTCTCAGATCAATGAATGGCCACACAAACACTAAGGACTGTGTTTGATAAACCGATTTTGATCCGCTGGATACTACTCACCAATTGATCGAAAAGTTCACTAAGAGACTGATAACAAGACTTTAGGATGTAATCAATTTCTAATGCTAATAGAGTTAAGCATCAATGAACCTCATCATAATAGCAATAAATTCTAATCTAACCTAAGGGGTTTAAACTCACTAATGATACAAGATAAGCTCAATCCAAGTGCAAAAAAAGTTATGAAATGATTATCTACCAACCTAACAATATGGTTAAGAAGAAGCAAACAAAAATAAATAAGGATTCACTTAGAAATCGCAAAAATAGGACAAGAGACTAAAAACAAGGGATTCAAATTAATAAAAGGGGTATTATACCTTTTGGATATAGGTTATTGATTTCAGATGACTAATGGGTGATTGGGAAATTCTAATCATGATCAAAGAACAGTCCTAAGGGTCAAGAATACTAATGAAAATCAATCCACTATTATGGCAAATACTTTACGAAAACCAAGTAATAACATCAATTCTCATTGTAAATTACAATGTTAGCAGGTATTAAAAACAAGTCCTAAGGCTATTAAGTATGCTTGACATCATTTCTCATTGAAAAAACATTGAAACCTCTAATTGAGTTTGGTTCAGGAATTTCAAAAAACACCTTATAAGCATGGAAACACCTAAGGTCTAGACTACGAGAGATTAGCTATAAACTAGGTATTTCAAGCTTCTGATTGGGTGATGTAGGTCAGAAGATTTCTACAGTTGTATCTTACGACTCATTACGTTGTAGAACATCACACTAGGAGACATTTTTGAGTTAAGGACAGAGATAATATCTCGACTCTGCGATTTTATCATCATCTTGTTCCCTTTAGTATAATCTTATCATTATTATCTTTATAACATCCAGTTCTCAGTAGTGTTATATAATAAGTTCCTATCAACATCTACCAGAAAAAAGGAAACGAACAATCAGTAAGGAAATTAGGAATGCTCGATGTCCCCTTATTACTTGGAAAACACGGGTAAAAACATTGATATGATGATTCGATGGCCGGATGTTGCAGCTGATTTGACAGTACGACCGGATATAAACGTTGATTTTATGAAATGATGGCAGGATATATTGCCGTTATTTTGAAGATTTTTGTTCTATCTCAAACGTATTATCACATATGATTTTGTGGGAGCATAATGGTAGATCGAGAGGAGATCGATCGTATTATAAAAATCGGGAAGAATTTGAAAAAAATCAAAAAGTATATCAGAAAATATAAAATTAATATTTATTTCTAATATATTGTTTGTATATCAGATTTGGAAATTAGGTTAATTAAATCTCTATATAAATATATGCATCTTATAACTATTTTTTTAATAAAATTCTAATAATATTTTTTTTCTTAATATTTTTGTATACTTTATTCTCATCAATTTATCAATAATCCATGGCCATTGGATTAAAATCCAACAGCCACTAATTTCGATAACAACTCTGAGATCAAGTGTATACCTAAATTTTGAAACCTTGACTTGGTTTTTTCACCTTATATATATTACTTATCTTTTTCTTCAACTTATAATGTGTGAGAAAATTCACATTCCCTGTTTTGTCCATTTGATAAAATAAAATTCCGACTACTATTTGTCATCCAACTAAATTTTAATATAGACATATAAATACACTACAAGATATGTTCGTGGAGACGCATCATTGCTCTAATCCGGATTAAGTAGAGTTGCCACTACTAGTCCAAAACTAAATTCCAACACATTGTCCAAATTTATTTGGTATGCTTTTTCGGTATGAAAGTAACGAACTTTTCAAGTTCTTCTATTTAGATATATTAGATAGCTTTGTGTAAAATGTCATTTTCTCAAAATTTTGTTAATTTAATATAACGAAATAAAAAAGGTAAAATAATAATGTCTAATGTATTTTTCACTCATATCATATCATTATTTATGATGTACATCAAATAACTTCATTTAAAACGAAATTGATTAAAAAAAAAAAAGGCATATCATATACAAACTTCATAAAGTAGTCGACAGAGAGACGGCCTTTTTTGTCGATCGATTGTTGTCCAACAATCTTTTTTGCTAGGGAAGTTGTAGTCTGATTCAAATATGAAATATCCCACATTTTCAATAAGATTAGTAAATATAAGCTTGAATAAGTTTAAAAATCTTCTAAGTGAGAGTGCTTACCCCAGTTTTATTGATTTTTCTCTAGGAGGTTGTAGTTGTATGAGTTGAAGTTGTGGTGGTGCATATGTTTCTTTTCCATTGCTTATCCGATCAATACTCGAATTGCCTTCAGTAACATTTGTAATTCCATGAACCTGACATTGCAAGTGTTTATATGTGTTAACATAAATTAGTTATACGTGACTGGCTTTTTTATTTTGTATCTTTATAAAATCATTTGTATCACCTTCTTTTGCAGTTTAATATTTTCTTTGCGCATCATATCTACCATACTATGTAACTCTTGGTTCTCTTTTTTAATGATTTGTCCCTGTAACAGAATCAGACATAGTTAGGTTAACGTTTTTTTTAAAAAAAAAAAAAAATATATATATATATATATATATATATATCATTCCTTTTATCATCCCAGACGAGCATAATTTGGTTATTTTAGCTAACAAACCTTACGACTGAGTTCTCTTATTTGATCCGTCAAAAGTTGGTCCTGCAGAAAGAAAAAAGTATTGACATTATATTTGAGTTTGGAACTACTGTTAATAATGATAAATGGTCCAATTAATCAATTGGCAAAACCCAAAGGAGACCTAACTTGATCCCAAACCAAAAAAAAGATTCTAGAACATAATGGAAAATAGATAGTAATAAGTACCCTTAAAATGCTTTAGAGAAAAGAGATCAAATAAAGACAATCTGTAACATAAGAATCTAGATATCATGATCGAAAGTTACAGAGATTGGGATAAAGATTTGTAATTAGCTCCATACCCACTGTTATTAGTAAGCAAGGGAAAGTTTTCTATATATGTTCATAAATATTTTTCAAGTGTTTTTTAAAATTTTCGCAAAGTGTTCTTCCATATTTTCCTTTGTGTTTAGAGAATATAATATTTTAGTTTCTTCGCCTTTACATATATTACAATTCTGGGGGTAGTGATAACTATCGCAAAAATAAGTTTTCTCAGACATGTGAAAATGAAAGAGGATCACCTTTTTTAGACGAACACCCTTTAGACTTGTTTCTAGCTGGTCTTCAAGGTTTTGTAGATCATTAGCATTCATTCCAGAAAGTTCTTCTCCGATAAGTTTCCTGCATTTTATGATAAATTAAAATTAGGGAATGATTTAGGGAATGGAAAATAATTTCTTTTAACTAGCTCTACTTTTGTCGAGTTATAATCTGTCTAGGTTTAACATTTCTATTATCTTAAACAATGTTTTTTTTTCTTGTATCCTTGGCCTTTAATTTTGTAATCAATACTTTTGAGAAATACGTACCGAGATTGGTTGCCATGACTTTTCTTTTTGTATATGAATGTGAATTTCGAAAGAAAATTGTGGGGGGGGGATTAATTGTGATTATTACAAGTTTAATCAAAAGATATTTTCCTAATAAAAAAAATAGTGGTACTAAATACGTAGTCAAAGAAGGAAGAATCTAGGGAAATGGAACTGAATATTCAAGTCGATGGTGAGCCAAAATTGCATTAAATCACCATAAATTTTACATTTATCGTATATGGTACTCAGTTTCAGTTCACACCTTCGACTAATTCGACCTAATCTCGTAATCACCATAATACTCAGTTTCTGCTCTTTTCTTTTTATGGGATAAGAGCTCTTACCTGTGGCATTCTTGTAGATAATGGAGCTGTTGCTGCAAAGTCGCAACCTCTCTTTGCCAAAACTAGTAACATGAAGATAAAACTATAGATGTTGATCTTTTTTTTAAAAAAATAAAAAAAGTCTATAGATGTTGATATAGATGAAGGGCCCATAGATGAATTTACGAAAGGGGGACCATACCAAATATATATATATATATATTTTTTTTTTTGTTAGTTTCATTTGTTTATAATTGCTGAGTCGATCAACTATATGTGTATGTTCAAATAAATGAGAGATGCAACTTTCAACATTTAAAAGATTCTGATCAAAAAAAACATTTGAAAGATAAAAAAATCGTGTAAAACAACCACGAGCTATTTTGAATATTTCCAGGAAAATACAAAAAGGTTATGGTTTCTTGAAAAATACACAAACGACGTTTATTTGAATATAATATTGGGAATCATCAGCATACTTGTAGTAATATTTTATTCCTTTGAATTAACGGTCAAAATTAGCATTGTTAGGTATGTTAATTAAAAAACTATAACAATGATGCGTTTGAACGTTTATTTTATGAATAAAATACTTATTAATTAAAATTTAGTTGAATATTTTAAAAATTGCTATGACATTTCTTAAAACTTTGAAACTAAAGGAAACTCTTGAACCAACATTATTTCAGGATATCGTGATTTTAAGAACTTATTTATGGTAATTTTGTTTCAAGAAATATTTATGATCCAATATAAACTTCTTAAAAAATTCAGAAATTTAATTCCCTTCACATGTTTTTTGCTAGCATACATATTCATGTACATTTGAGGTAACTTTGTAATATTCTAAAATTTTATAAATATTTTGATACATGTAAAAATATAAATGTTTTTTAAAGAATATATATTTCATTTTCCAAAAAGCACATAATCAAATTGGTGGTCTACTGTTAGAATTTGATTTCAAAATTGGTGGTCTGTTATCATTAATATATATTGCCATGACGGATCAGTCAAACAAATTTAAAAATGATATTTTAGAATATAATACATAAATAATTTATAGCTGTATTTGATGTAAATTATAAACGTTAGAATACCATTTTTGAAAATTCTCCATGTAAGAAATTTTTTTTTAATTGAAACTAAAAGGTGCCATTTTATCAAAATCCTAATGAGACAAATTGTACTAGACAAAGAGAATAATGAAGTTTGTTTCCTTTACAAATACCTTTATCTCTGAGGCATGATTCAGTAGTTGATGCTGCTCCTCTTTTACTTTGTTGTACCGCTCGATGATACTTTTCATACTGATAATATTCCAAAAGAAATAAACAATAACAATAAAATTAGCATGAAATTATTATATAAAACAGGTCAGAAACATTATGTAAAATTTAAATATCAATATTACATGAAATAAACACAAGTAAATTTGTTTCATTTAAGCACTTACAAAAATATGTTTCCATAATAATAATAATGCAATATAGGTCACTACTGCAGCTTGCGTTTGTTTATAATGTTAAAAGACTTACTCTAAATTGTATAAAAACGAAAAGGAACTGAAAACATGACCATTAAATGTGAAAACAATCTAAAAATAGAAGTATAGAAACATTTTGAATAATATATCTATCTACATAAATAAATAAAATATGTAACTAGACATCAAACACATCTTAAAAAAATGCTTAAAATCATCATAAATCAGGCACAAAAATATTAAATAGTTAAAATAAAAATAAAAATCATTAAGCTCAAAATTAAATATTTAATATATATTGCCATTTTTCATTTATATCATCTCAAACAATTAAATCTGGTTTCAACTCAAGTGAAAGATTCTCAAATTCAAGTATCCTAAAATTGATATTATCTAGTGAATCAAACTGATCACGTACTGTTTTACTCTAATGAATCAAATTGATCATTTAATTTCATCTTATATTTCTTAAATATTTACCTAATATGTTTTTTAAAATAAAGAAAAAATTTCATCGTATGTTCAGTTAGGAAATACGATGAAAACGAGAAATGAATCTCGAACGGAGTTTTTATGTCACGTAAAAGATAAAACAAAAATTCAAAATAATCAAATCTTTGCGATGCTTTTTTAGGGGTTCCTATGGTTTTGATTCATTTATTGGGTTTAGATGTTAAGGGAATCAGTGGAATATAAATGATTGAAATATGACAGATACACAAATAGTTCCTTTTTCTCATACTTTTCTGTTTACTGTAAATGTTGATTGATGAATGTTTCATTCGGTCAAAATTTGCTTTTTTTTTTTTTCAACGAGCAATTCAGCAAAATGCGTGGTACCGGTCTTAATCATATTTTTATTTACATAATTAATATGAAACTGCATAATGTAATTTTATACCTAATAAAACACATAATCAAAATGCTTTTCGTCCTATATTACAGTATCTGTAAAAGGCACAAAATAAGCTTTTCAGTTTATAATACTTACCCGAATAACATACGGTAATATGTGATATTTTAATTAGAAAATAAATTAATATGCAGAAAGAGTACAATATATACAATTCAAATCCAGATTCTTACACCACTGAATGAAGAAGCAAGAGTCAAAATTTTGATACATATAATCTTACTATATTTTAGACTTAGCAAGACGTCGATCCAATGCATTTACTTGTTTGAATCTATTAGTGAAGTAATTAATAGTATCATTTAAGTTAAATAAGGGTACCCAAATCTTTTCTACCTGAGCGAAATATTTACTGTCATAGGCTGCACTCAAATCAATAAGTAACAAACTGTAGAGTATACCAAGATATAGAGTATGGATCAAGTAAAGTCTAAAGATAAAGAAAACAAAGTTTTAAAACATAGAAACAAATATAAAAAAATTCGACCATAATAGCTCTTCGTATTAAAACATAGACTATAACCCTATTGAGAAACTAGTATGCAGAGAAGAGACATGATCATGAGTGACAATTTTGTTTACATAAACATTTCTTCGCATAAGGAACCGCAACAAAGAGAAGGCAGGAATCTAACAGGCAAGGAACTGCAATTGAAAAGCAAAAAATAAACATAAAGAGAAGAAGATTGTTTTCATTATTAATAAGCTGACCTTGAATTGCTTGCGTAATCGTAGAGCTTGCCCGTGCTAGAGAAGATGATAACACCAACTTCAGCATCACAAAGAATTGATAGCTCTTTAGCCTTCTTAAGCAACCCACTTCTTCTCTTGGAGAAAGTCACTTGTCGACTAGTCGAATTATCGATCCTTTTTATAACTATTTTCCCTCTCCCCATCTAATGCGCAATAACAATCACAAGAAGGATGCACATCGTTAATGTCGAAAATGACCAATTCTATATGATCTTCCTGATTCAAACTTGACCTTAGATTTGTTCTTTTTTATAGTTCTCCTATTATCTTGGATTAGAATCATATGTATATATACTACTCGTGAAGATTTGACTTACTTGATTAGGGTTTTTTCCAATAATAGGAAAGAAGGCAGAGGAAGACGAGAAGCTTCTTTGTTTTTTTTCTTCAATAGAAATGTCTTCTGTGTTTTCTGTGTATATATGGCAAGAGGGCGGATTGAGAACAAAACCACTGCTGGTATTATTACAATCAGTAGTTTAATAAAGTCCCACTTTCGCGAGTACTCAGACCTTCCGTACTCGCTTCTATACGCGCAAGCCTGATTGGGTCAAAATCTTTGACCTCGTAACTTGTTAAGATCGCGAGGAGAAGATTCTGGTGAGCATGTGAAGAGCGAGTAGAGTCAAATGTAGACAGGAGCGCGTGAGTTATAAATATCCTCGGACTCTCAGATATAAACCCACGAATCGTGGGGCGTTGAAACAAAGTGGTATTGAAGCAAGCAATAGATGACTAACACGTGGATTATTGGGAGATGCTTTTGGTACTCCGAGGGGCACTTTGGAAATTTTAGCAATATATCTTTCTGTAATTGACAAATGTTTAAGTCTTTATTTGGCTTTTGGCAGAGTTGGTGCTGTACTTGCACTGTTGTCCGATGAAGTCTTTCCCAATTATTATTTTTTATTTATTTTAATTTGAGTTTTCATGGCATCATTTTCTCTTTACCGGTTTTGATCTTTTTGAGGTTTAAAAAGTCGGATAGCAAACATTTTTTTAGTATTATATCTCGTACTATATATTATCTTAAGCTTCAATCCTCGGTCATTGAGAAAAATGATTTACGATTAATGGGGCCGTCATAGGTAAAAAACCTAACGAAAAATGTGGGTATCATTGGTTAACACCTCCTTCAAGTAAAATTAATAAGAAGTAAAAAATTCTTCTTAAAGTTCACCAATCAATTTCACTACCTTTTTGTTTCTCGCTGTTTAGGAGATATGCACATTTTTCGGTTTTCTCTATACATTTTTGGAAGGGAAAATAATAGTTTGTTTCTTTATTCTCAATATGTTCCATCTCTTCATTTTCTTGTTCTAATTGGTGACTGGTGTTTAACCAGATTTATGAATAATTTGTGACTGTATTTCAGATATGTGGGAATCAAGTGTGTTGTAGATGTGAAACTGAAAGATAGTAGTCGATATAAGGGTGTATTTTTCCTTCAAGATTTAAGGTTAGGGTAAAACATAATTCATTTAAAGACTTATCTCATATATAAATTATTGCAAGCATGAACCTAAATTTAATAGGCGGGAATCAATTTATTAATAGGAGAAATCGAGAATTTTGTATACTTTACAAAAATATGTTGAACCAAAAATTATTAAGCTAACCGAAAATATTAATTAATTGAAAACTATTAGTTTAACCAATATTTTTTTTGTCTTTTATATAAACAGCTAAAACCTTGATTTAATAAAAAAGAAAAATCTCGTCCTCTCCAAAACGGCACTCCACTCATCTCTCCTCTCTTCTTTTTATCTAGTGCTTCTGAATTTTTCATGGCTTATCTCCTGAATTTACCGGTTTGTTTCCTTTTTCTCAATATTTTCCATCTCCTCTTATTCTTGTTCCAATTTGTGACTACTATGAACAAGATCTATTTGTAATTTGTGACTGTATTTTAGATCTGTTGGAACCAAAAGTGTTGCAGAGCTGAAAATGGAAAATGGTAGTCGGTTATTGATGTACTATTCCTTTAGGATTTAAGATAGTACAGACTTCATTTGAAGACTTCATAAAACTTCTACTATTTAAACTATTAAAGATGGAGCCGAAACATTATATATTGGTATGAATCAAGTTAATAATGGACGAAAACTAGAGTACAGTATAACATTTATAAATTAATACTCAATAAGTTAATATTCATTACAAAATAAAAAAGTTTTCCGATCTCAAGTTGGACCAATAAAAAAATTAACAAAATTCGATAAAATAATAAGATAATAATTTTATGAAACTCCTATGTAAATATAAGTCCTAAAATAGTAGAAATTTACAATTAGATAGATTTATAAATATATGGCTATGATGATATATTTAAATATGAGTATAATGTCTGCTTTTTAAATGAAAATTAAGATCTCGTTAATGTATTATCTCTAATTTTACTTATTATATCAAAACGTCTTAAAGATGGTTACATTTTAAATTTGAATCCAAAACTTACACTACAGGAAAATCGCACATTTACAACGTCCGAAAAACGGTATCTTTCTCTAGCGCAGCATATTCAGAAACACTGTATTTTCGACCGCGACAATAGGTCTTAGACCTATCGTAGTGCTTTTATATTATGCTACAATAGTTATTTTTATAATAGCGTTTATTAAATGCAATTATATAATTTATAACATCGTTTGATTTATGTTATTATTTTGTTTATTTACGTCATTATTGCAACCTACATACTCGTCTTTGTAAACGCTATCAATAAGTATACAGTGTTTTGTATTATATATGCAATAGTATTACATTCAGAAACCAAATAAAATGTTTGCTCATTATTTTGTAATTAAATTATTATAATTTTTCTCATATTATAAAATATAATTTTCTGAAGAAAAACAATACTATTTTAATATATATGATTTAAAAAGAAAATTCTAATTTAATAAATTTAATTTTAAAAAGAAATTCTAATTCAATAAATTTATTTTTAAAAAGAAAATATAATTTATTTAGAATCCAAATACAAAATACATTGTTTTAAATATAATAAAAATATAAGATTAATGGATTATAAATTGAAATTAGAAATACATTCAGATTTTTTTTTGCTTTGTTTTTTTCGTAATTTTCATTCAGTTTTTTTTCTCGTTAGACTCGTACAGCCTTGGCTTGGTAAGATTCTCCTTCTTCTTGTTACTGGCGTCTGAGTTTATTTGGGTCAAGGTCTTCTTCATCTTCCTCAATCCGAGTCAAGTATTTCAGAGATCTCTCCGGTACTGTACTTTGGTGATATCCTCTGCGTCATCAGAACAGAGAACTGCATCAGTTTCTATGTATGTATAAATTTTCTCACCTAGCTAGAGTATTGAAGGAGAGAGTAAGAGAAAGACAACCTTTAGATTCTCTGCCACAATTGCTCGTTCCTGCTTCAACCGCGAGGAAAGCTCCTACAATAAACGGAACGGGTCGAATTGTATAAAACAAGATTGGAAAACTGTGAAACTTTTTAACTGACTTAAGATTGGATAACATTAATTAGACATATGATTAAGATTAATGGATTATACCTCTCGCTGCTTCTTGTCTCTTCACAGATGGTGAAAAGAAAGATTTAAAGAAATAAGAGAGATGCAAAGAAATAGATTCATTGATGAGGAGGAAAAATGGTTAAATCTTGTTCGAAAGAGATCTTAAACTTGCAGTTCATCGTTGGAGGGAGGAAGGAATATTACAGAGAGGTTAAAAATAAGCGAGGTTTAAGGGGGTAGAGGGAGCTTAAGAGTCAATTAGATTAATTTATTAATTGTTCACCACGTCATTAATAATGATTAATATTAACCGTGAGATAATTTGCCATAACCACAGATCGTGTGGTGAGAGATTAGCAATCCTAGTGATCTCTTTCCATTGGCTGTTATACTAATTGTTTTTGTCATCTCGTTTTAATTATTTAAAAAAAATTAAAATTAGTTTTTTGAGATTGATAATTTGTTATAAATAATACTTATTAGATAACTATCATAGAATTATCACAAAATTATTTTAAAATTCATTTTATATTTTTTGTTTATAATTTATGAAATATGAGTGAAGAATACACTAAACCTTAATTTCTAACTTACATAACCCATTTAGGATATATATCCTAATTAAGGGTTTAGGGTTTGAAGAAGTGAAAGCATTGTAAAATTATATTTTATGTTATTGTTAGTACAAAATTAAATTCTCAGTAATTTTATTCACTTTTATTTATAATGTATGAAATATATGTCAATATATAAGAAACATATACCCTAAACTCCATACCATAAACCATTTGAAACTTATTTGAAGTTATTTATATGTTAGACTTATTAAAAATTTTATTTTTCCAAATTTAGTGTATTTTCTTCATTTATAATTTATGAATTTGGTATCAAAATTTGACAGATAATCTAAACTATAGAAAAACGAATTTGAAAATAGAGGAGTTAATTTGGCCAAGCTGTTATACTTCCTTGAGCATTAGCAATGATTTGAAGTTCTGAATTAGTCATCCAAAATGTGCATCATCAATGAGAGGAACATCAACTCAGACCTTGCTTGCATTGGGGCCTACTGGGGCTCCATGAAGTACTTCAACTGGATTTGTTGAGAAAACTCGACCTTCTGCAACTTTTTTCCCGGATCCTTTGCAATCTAAGAGGATGCACTTCTTTTTATCATTCTTGATTGTATTAAAGTTATTAGTACTTACATTCTACATAGAAAATTCCATACAACAAATCATTCAGCCACAGAAGAAATTCCAATAATAACATTTAATTTTAAAGACTGAGAATATTTAGAGTCTTACCGCAGGTTTTGTTTTTGATCCTTTACAATCAGCCATTAAAACCTTAGTGATAGGCCATGGGATGTTCTCACCAAGAGCATCACCAATAACAGAATTTTTTTCATTTGGTCTCCATAGAGAACAATTCTCATTAAATACCTTATCAACTTTGACAATAGCAGCTAGAGGACCCAAAGGAATGTTATCTACCAGGGCTTTTAGGTCAGTTGACACAAGACGACCCTTAGCAATAAGTACATCCTCATTTGTCCAATCATAGATTAGGATTTTATCGTCTTCTGCATCTGAAGCCTCGAAAGGCATGTTTTAAAAATACAAAATTAACCAACAGTAAATTAGTTTTCAACATTAATCCACAACATATATTTAGAGCAATATATATATAAATTTACCGTTGAATCAGCAGTATTATCATTTTCTGAGTAGTCCACTTCATCGAGAATGATCTTATCAAGTTGCCATGCAATTTTCATTCCAGTTGCTTCACCAAGTTTGGTAACAGATGCCGTCGGCCTCCAGACAGATACTTCTTCATTTATAACAGACTTAACGAAAATTGCACCAGCCTACTTACCAAGTGGAATGCATCTAATTTTGTATGTTGGTTCACTTGAGCAGAATTCTCCTTCTCCGATGACAACATCATCATCTGAACACCAGTCTAAAATCTAACACCTAGGTCCTTTGCTAAGATCACTGACCTCAGAATTAGAGACACCTTCAAATGGATTCTGATCGACAAATAAAAGTAAAAGTTATAAATGATTATAAGTTCAACTTGCTAACTTATACTCACAAAATATATATTAACTTACATTTCGTAATGCATTTAAACCACGAACTACATCCTGCAAACAACGGAGTTCATTCTGCAATTCAGTTTGTTTAGCTTCAAGCTCCATTACATGCTTGTCTCTTGCTTGCATGAATGCTATCTTCGTAGCAGTTATCCCTCTGCCCATTCCTCGAATTCTTCCTGGTTTGTCTTTTCCTAGGACCTGAGCGACAGCATCTTCTTTAGAGCATCCTTATTGCAAGTCTCTTAACCAAAAGTTCTGAACTTTCAAATAATAATAAAATACAATTCAATATTTTTTTATTGCAAGTGTATTTCTTACACCTAGGAATACTCAAAGAAAAACTCTAAGATTATAGTTTTTCTTTGAGTATTCCTAGGTGTAAGAGACACACTTGCAATAAAAAAATATTTTATTATTATTTAAAAGTTAAGAACTTTTGATTAAGAGACTTGCAATAAGGATGCTCTTAACACTCATACTGGCAGTTGATTCCATTTCACTATCAATCTGTTTGATTTTTTCCTGAGTTCAACGAATAAGACAGTAACTACATAAGACAGAGGTCATTCTGACAACAGAAAAAAAATACAGTAAAAGATTCTGAAGTTTACAATAGTTTCTTCAAACTCAGGCCTCACAGGTCTCCCATCTAAATGTGTATGTCCTGCTATCCACACCTTACTCCGAGTCACTGTTGAGGGATCTGAACTCTTTTTCTTCTACAATTGACAAAAGGACATTACATTGTTACAAGTATTTGACTTATAGAGAAAAGTAAAATAACAGAATCATACCATTTCATGAGCTAAGCGAAGCATTCCCTTGCGACTAGTTGTGTGGGGAACCTGTGTTCTCCTCAATTCCCTCATGGTTTCATTTTGGACCTTCAAATAAAACCAAACCAGTAAGACAAGTTTTCTCCACACGCAAAGATCCTTATAAAATACAGTTGAACATAAAAACAACCTGGAAAGATTTGCTTTTCTCCAGCTTCACCCAATTCATCCAAGCTGAAACAGAATGAACATTGCTTGGTTTTAAGTTCATAAGTTGTTCCTTATTCCCTGTAACTCGTACAAGACTAACAAGCTTTGATTTGGAAGCCTTCCAAATACACCCCATCTGCTTTAAGACACTTTCTTTTTGCCACTCTTCCTTCAATTTGAACCTCGCCTACAAAAGTTTCAAAACTTAACACATTGGTATAAGTTATGTAAATAGTTTTTTACTACTTTCAAGTGAGAAAAAATACCTGAAGTTCCTCCCACATTCTCTCCTAAGTCTGTTCATCAAGGTGTCTCCAATCTCCAAGAAGGACTAGTACTGCTCTCTCACAAGAGGACCAAGAAATGAGGAAAGTGTTACTGATCCATCCCTTACATGTTCACCGAGAGATACAAATTCAACTTCAACCTTGTCCTCAACGTTTTTAGCAACTTTACTCATCCTAGTGCGGCCTCTTTTTCTCTTTTTCATGGTCTTTGACTGTTCAGGTGGATGCTGCGTCTCTTCTGTATTGTTGACCGGTACTTCTCCTTCTTAACTACATTATTTCACCTGAAAATGCATGTAGTATTCAGTCAGAACTATGATCATCATATATAATAATCCTTTCTATCTAATACTTCTGACTACCTACTCAACCTAACTACATAGCCCGATTATTCAAATACTAAAACCCCATCACAATCACCCCTAACACAGAAGCTATCATCATCAGAAGATTCATTCCCCAAATCATAATTGTCTTCGATGGATATTGGCGCAGATATGAAATCCTCTTCGGTTTCTAACTCATGATACCCTCTTGGTGGTGCCCTCATAACAACATTCCAATTTGATGAGTCATCTTCTCTGGAGTAAAACACTTGTTTTGCTTGAGAAGGCAAAATGTATGGATCGTGGAGAAATGCTGCTTGGTTAACGCTGAAGTTGACAAACCAGAAGCCATCTTCTTCCTTGAGACCATTTCCTTTGTTCACCCACTTATACTTGAATAATGGAACCTGGAACACGTGGTAGTCCAGCAATATTATCTCATGTATCACTCCATAGTAAGACACTACGTCTGCCACGTGATTGGTATCTTTGGCATTTGATCTACACATGGCAAAAGCTTCATATGCTACTCCACTATTCTGAGTCTTCTGTTTTTAAGTATTCGGTGTGAAACGATGACCATTGATGATATAGCCGTTATAGGTTTGAGCAGTATGTCTTGGACCAAATGCTAACCATCTTAACTTTTTCGAATGCTCTTCTGAGTTATTTGAGATCTGATATAAACAAAACAAAATGATATTAGTGTTAATTAATATCAATAATGAGTGAATTAAAGAGGAAGAGATGAGCAGACCTTGGCTATTAGCCACTGTGAAAAACGTTCCCCATGTAACTTCCACAACAGAGTTTGATTTCTTCTGCAACGGACATCATTATCTTGTAACTCTTCAAGATGCATTCTGATTGCCATATCCAAATAGTAAGAATAGTAATAACAACAACAATCACATATATTTAAAAAAGAATTACAAAGTAGGTAGAAAACATAACTTACTCGACATAAGGATTTATAACTTCAGTGTTCATTAACACATATCTGTGAGCAATATCAAGCTCTTTGATAAGAACTGGACGCCCTTCAAGTATACGCTCATCCAAATCAACATCTTCATTGCGAGTTGCACGCTCTAGAACTGGTACAGATGTTCTCAGAAACTCCAAGCAAAAAGCAATGGATTCACCTGCCAACTAACCCTCCGCCATACATGCTTCTGGCCTTGCGTAGTTCTTAACATACGATTTCAGTGTTTTCATGTACGTACCTAAGTGTCCATCAATAAACAACTTTATCATATATTTGCTTATAACCGATATAACAACGATATAAAAAAACAAAAAAAAGTATAAAAACCAAAACAAATGTACCTTTCAAATGGATACATCCATCAGAAATGTACCGGGCCACCCAAACGTGCTTCTCAAGCTAGATGAATAGGGAGATGGAACATTATATCAAAAAGAGATGGAGGACAAAACCTCTCCATTTGGCAAATCGTCTCAACAAGCTCAGACTCCGGTGTTAATAGCTTCTCCGGGTCAATTACGCGCTGACATAGTCTACTAAAGAAGTTGCATAATCTACTAACTGCAGTCCTAGGTCCACTTGGCAGCAACCCTCTCAATGCAACTGGTAAAAGAACATGATTATCATGATAGACCACCAATCATAGGAGGATCAAGTGAGACACAGTTTGCAATGTTAGCACAGTAGCCATCTGGTCCTCTGAACTCAGATAATCTCTTGCAAAATCTCTTCTTCTCGTCCTTCGTCAGCCAATAAGCAACTGGAGGTAAGTACGTTTTCTTCCCACGTAGCTGAGTGTGTAAGTTTCTTCGAATCCCTATCTCCTCCAAACCTTGTCGTGCTTTCACACCGTCTTTTGACTTAGCACTGTGCATCAGAAGGGAAAAAATGGCATCAGACACATCCTTTTCCACATGCATTACGTCGATGTTATGACGCACCAGCATAATCTAACTTAACAAACAAAAAAGAAGAAATGGTTAGAAAATTATAAACATTTTTAACTTTCCTTAAACAAACTTATTTTCGCAGACTACTAACCTTCCAGTAAGGTAAGTCAAATAGAATAGAACGTTTCTTCCACCTCCATTGGTCAGAGTCTTCTTCATGCTCTTCATGGCCGGTAAGGTCCTCATCTTCACACAAACCTGATCTTTTCCTTTTGCTCTTCTTATCCAAAGGTTTACCAAAATCATTCTTAAAATCCTAAAGCAGCTCAAATATTTCAGCACCTGTTTAAATTCTATTAGCTGTCCCTTCCTCCACAGTGTTGTCAAACCAAGCTCTTCGGCATCTGTAAGGATGACCAGGCCTGAGTCTTTTCCTATTTCCCAAATAGACGTACTTACGACTGTATTTCAACCACGTATGAGGTGTATCTTTCCCACATACATTACATGCTTGTTTCCCTTTTACTTTACAACTAGACAAGGTCCCCAAACCTGGATAGTCGCTGATGGTCCACAATAGTATAGCCTTAAGTATGAAATTCTCCTTGGATAATAAGTCATATACCTGGATACCATCATTCCACATATCGTTAAAATCATCAATCAAAGGCGCAAGATAAACATCGATGTTGTTATTTGGTGCAGTTGATTCAAGGATCAGAAGGGTTAGCATTATGTTCTCCGACTTCATGCACATCGTGGGAGGCATATTGTAGTTCACTAACAAAACTGGCCATGTTCTATACTTGGTATTCTGGATAGAAAATGGGTTCATCGGTAGATAAACCAAGTCGTAGGTTTCTTGGTTCAGCTGCGAAAACTGGCCATCTAGCATTCACCTGAGCCCATGTCAATGAGTCCACCGGGTGTCTCATTGTTCCATCTTCAGCAGCATTACTGAAATGCCATTGCAAATTTTTAGACATTATCTCCGATCTAAACATTCTCTTGAATCTTTATTTGATAAGGAAATATCTGAGTATCTTTGCTGGAATCCCATTCTTGGCCTCACCAGAATGCTTATC
Organism: Sisymbrium altissimum; assembly: GCA_900406495.1. NCBI lineage: Eukaryota > Viridiplantae > Streptophyta > Magnoliopsida > Brassicales > Brassicaceae > Sisymbrium > Sisymbrium altissimum. The sequence goes on from OVBI01000602.1 coordinate 48,707, forward strand.
AACTTCCCATCTTGAAGCACCACATCTTCGGCAGCTACTCATGTCCTCGAACTGTTTCCGGAACAGAATGCAGTCATTCTTACACGCATGAATTACATCATATCCGAAACCAAATATCTTCAAGAATTTCTGTATCTCCGATGTGGATCTTGGAAGCACATTACCTTTGGGAAGCATGTCATGAACCATACTCAAAAGCTGATCAAAGAAATTCTGAGAAATGCCACTCTTAACTTTGATGTGGTAGAGTCCCATAATTGCTACAACTTTAGTGTAGTTTGGGCAGTCCGAGTATAGAGGAGTTTCTGCATCCTCTAATTTCTTATTAAAGTCAGATGCTTCATCACTGTCAACAACTTCAGGCTGTTCTCCAACCTTATTCTTAGACTCTGAATTGTCTTCGTTTTCAAAAAAGGCAGATCTAAACAACTCATATGTTTCTAAATCAGCCCGTTGATCACCAACTGTTTTCTCACTCCTCGTCTCTCCATGAATACTCCAACAGGCATTTCTCTTGTACTTGTGATCCATTCCCCTAATTACCAAATGATCTGGTATATATATATATATATATATATCTTGATGACACACATTTTGACAATCGATACAAGGACATGACATCTGCAGAGGATTTCCTAATCTCTTTGCCGATGCATAAACAAAAGCACTTGCACCTTCCTCATACTCGGAGCTAGCCCTGTAATTTCGAAAAAGATTCAAAGTTTGATTAGCATTACAAATTCAAAACGGAAACAAATTTGATTATACGATGGGTTCAAGATTTTGATAGAAAGTTATATACAAGTTCATACCTCGGAAGCCAAACCCAGGACTTATCCATCTAGAACACCTCAACAGCTCCCAGACCAATGTGAAAACAGAGTATTGGAATTAGTCACAGAATTAATATTGAATGAAATTATTGAAATTATCCCCTATTTTTACAAAGTAAACCAAATCATGAAACGAAATCGAGACCCCGTAGTGAAACAATGAGCCTAATTAATTAGCCCCAAATTGAAACAAAACCCTTAAAATTTCACAAACCCAAATCTCAAATAGCTCATCCTAAACCCCCAATTATACTTTCTAAACCCTAGGTATATAATAAATCGACCAGTTAGGAGTTTTTACAAACCTTCAATCGCAAACTTTTTCTTCAGCTTCTGAGAAATCGAGGTAGAAAAATATTCTCCGGAATGTTTTAGAAATCAATGTTGATTAGTTAGGGATGGACGATAAAAGCTGTTGGATTTGAAGATGAGATTGAGAAATCTAAGATCCTTCGAAATCAGAATCTAAAACTGGAGAGAAAGAGATGAGAAAATTTTGTCGAAGTGTGATGAGAGAGGGAGTGAAGATGAGGGTTTTTGGCATGTAGTGATGATTACTAAGTGTTTAGCGGGCCAAAATTTTCTTGTTCCCACTTCAATGTTACACAGCGTTTTAAAAAAAGAAATGCTATGTATTCTACACGTCACCATTTATTTGTTTTAGTACCACCTATTGTAGCGTTTACAAATTCTAAAATGCTATTAAACACTTAAACATAGCATAACATCAATAAACGCTATAACGCACTGCTATAAATACCTCAATTTCCTGTAGTGTTATAAAGAGTTTTAGAAAAGATAAATAGGTTTGTATTTCTAAATACTTTCAAATGTATTGTAATATTATTTTTAATTTCTTCTGATTGTAGTTATGATTTCTTATATATTTTGAACTTATAAACATATATCATTTTTATATGTATACTCAATGTATGTTAATAAAATATATTTAGTGCGATAAGTAATTTTATCTTTGTAACTTTAAGTTTGTGTATATTATTAGATTCATTAAAATATCTTAGAATAATATCATTGTCATAAAATATTAAAAAATTATGAGCTAAAAAATGTTTTCTATAAATTAATATTTTATTTTATAAGACTAATTAATAGATCCATAAATTAATAATTTTTTGAACTCCTAACTTTATTAATATAAAGAGGTTGTACTGTATTTTCAAGCTTCATAGAAAACGTGTTATACCAAAAATTATTAACCTAACCAAAAACTTGAAACCAACAAATATTAACCTAACAAAATTTTTTGCTCCCTTATGTAACGACTAAAAAAATAATTTAACCAAAAAAAAAGATTCTTCCTCTCTAAAATGGTGATCTACTCTTCTCCCTTCTACTCTTTTCCATCTAGCGCTTCTCAATCTTCCATGGCTTACCTCCGAGATTTTCATGATTTGTTTCTTTCTTCTCAAATTTTTTCCAACTCTTCGTTTTCTTGTTCCAATTTGTGACTGGTGATGAACTGGATCTATCAAAAATTTATGACTGTATTTTATATATGTTGGAATCCAAGGTGTTATAGAGCTTACTTTTGTAGAGGTGAAACTATAAAATGGTAATCGGTGTAGGGATATACTATTCTTTTGGGGTTTAGGATAAAACAGACTTTATTTGAATACTTCTTGTGAAGTCTCGTATTTAAATTATTAAATGCGAGAACCAAAATTTAATAGGTTGGAATTAATAGATTAATGAGCGATAACTAGAATTTTTGAAGATATTGCATAAAGTTTGTTAATCTATGAAACCAAAAATTATTAATTTAACTAGAAATTTTGCTCTCTTATATAAACAATTAAAATCTTGATTTAACAAAAAGAAAAAAAAATCATCTCTAAAATGGTGATCCACTCTTCTCCTCTCTTTTTTTCTTCTATATGGCACTTCTCAATCTTTCATGGCTTATCTCCTAGATTTTACATGTTTGTTTTTTTGTTTTTCTCAATATTTTCCATTTCCTCGTTTTCTTGTTCTAACTCGTGACTGGTGTTGAGCAAGATCTATCAATGATTTGTGACTGTATTTCAGATCTATTGGAATCAAGATGTTTGAGAGTTTAAACTAGAAAATGGAAGTTGGTGTAAGGGTATACCGTTCCTTTAGGATTTAAGGTAAAACAGAGGCCAGTTGAAGACTTCATGTGAAGTCTTCTATTCAAATTATATAAGGTGGGAACCAAAATTTAATAGTTAGAAATTAAATTATTAATGCGAGTGAAGCATAATTTTGGAAGATTTCACATAAAGTCTATTAAACCAAAAATTATTAACCTAACTGATAATTATTAAATAAAAAATTATTAACCAACTAAATATTTTATTCCATTATATAAGCGACTAAAATCCTGATTTAACAAAAGTAAAGAAAACTTTTCCTCACTAAAACGATACTCAAGTGTTCTCAATCTTTCATAGTTTATCTCATAGATTTTCCATGTACAATTCTTTCTTCTCAACATTTTTCATCTCCTCATTTACAGCTTATTCCAACTTGTGAGTGCTGTTGAGTCAGATATATCAATAATTTGTGACTGTAATTTAGATCTAATGGTAATTGGTCTTATGTTGTTTCAAGAAAACATAGAACACACAAACTTCACAACAAAGTCAAATCCGTACACAACATACAAAGTTTGCAACTAATGAGGTAAATGCCTAATAAAAGAAGAAATTTGATTTCTCCAGACGTATAACAGATAAACAAGTCAAACCTATACAGAAGAAAATACAATAACTAAAACAAACATAATAACAAGCAAATCTTAAAATTTCATTATAAATTTGCTGCATTTAAAAAAAATACAGAACATATATACTTCACAACAAAAGACAGCACTACAAAGTCAAATCCATAGACTTTGTAGGCAGTCTGTCATTTAGGTTACTTTTGGATATACAATTTAATGATGGAAGACTTCAGCTGAAATCTACTAAGGAATTAGACTTCAAATAAAGTCTTCATTCGTTAAATTTCAGGTTAATATTGCATTTGACAAAAAAGTTAGAGTAGATTTCAGGTGAAATATGAGAAATAAATTGGTTAGCTTTGCATTTGACCAAATTTTAACTTTTTGACGTAGATTTGGACGTGAAATCTACAAATAAATTATAAAATTTTATAAAGTGGTTGTAAAAATAAAAATCAGTTAGAAATATTTTTTCACCAAACAATTTATATTCACAAAACCATAAAATTCTAAAAAATAAACCAAATGAATAATAAAACTCGTTTATAAACACGATCAAATATTTATAACATAAAATATTATTTTTAAACAAAAGTCTTATAATCTAATAAATTTTCATAAAATGAGGGAGGCAAATTTGAGCATTGATGATTTTGATTCAAAATCTGAAAAATTCAGCTTGAAATTTGGTGAACTTAGTTTAAAATCCATTGAATTCAATGGTTACGCTTAGTCCTGGGAATTTGAATAAAAACCCGCGGGTCTCGCCCCCGTTTGACCCGCTGCGGAGCGGGTGCGGGTTATTTTTTTTTAAGTTTTTGCATTTACGGGGCGGGGCGGTTTACAATTTCAAATAGCAGGGCGGATGCGGGTTATTAGTTTTAAGATTGCGGTTTAGCGGGTACCCGCATAATTATTAAAACTGTGTCGTTTTTGTTGTTGTGTTAATGAAATGCATATTGTTTTTATTTTGTAATTTATAAGTGTGTGTTGTTTTTGTAATTGAGTTAATGACGTTTGAAATTTTTAGTATTGAACTGTGTGTTATTTTAAATGCAAACCTATTTGCCCTAATTCCTTTTCTTCCCCCCATTGTCTTACGCAGCCACACTCACACACAACATCAAATCTAGTTTCTCTTTCTCTTTCTCTGTCAACTATTTGCAAATCGAAGTTACTCCATCAACTCTCTATCACTCTCATCTTCGACCCATCTGCAAATCACTCAATCTCACCAAATTTCTCTTCTTCTCTTGGCTCTCTTATCTATATTCGCAAAACAAGTGTCTTAGCCTCATCCAGTCTCTTTTTTATTACATTAATCTGATACTTCCATGAGATCTCTTACCATTTATATAGCTTCTTGTTATATAATTTGTTTTTCGTGTGTGGATTTGTGAGTATTTTGTGTTTTAAACTTTTTTTAAAAAAAATTGGCGGATAACCCGCCAATCCGCATGATTAAAGCGGGGCGGGTGCGGATCATGCTGTTTTAGTATAATAGATTAAGCGGGTTAATTTTATAAGTAAAATTTTGACTTAAACCCGCGGCGGGGCGGGTCGGGCGGGGCGGATCCGACCCGCTTCCCAGGACTAGTTACGCTGTCCTCATTTGCCCCATATTTGTATATTCCCACAAGTCTCTCCTCTTTTTCCTTAAATAAGTTATCATAGTATGAAATCTATATTTAAATCCTATATTACAGCTACATAGATGAAAATCAGCTCTGTTACCTGCATTTCTGTTTGATGTCTCGCCGAAGATCAGATTGTGGATACTTTATGCGTTTTTATAAGAGAAGATGTGGTTGATAAAACAAAAAAGTGACTAATTGTTGTTAGTTCAAGAATTTTTATATTTTTTAGATAGATTTCTATTAAGAATAGAAAAGTTATTAACCCATCTAAAATAATGAAAATTTTGAAATTTTATTTTACAATTGTAGTTTTACAAATTCACATTTTAAAATTTTATTTTAACAATTTCTTTATTTTTAGCAATTTCTCAATCATAAAAAGTTTTTTTTTTCAATTTTGTTTCATTTCATCAACCATAAAGAGAGACGTCAGCAGAAAGTGATTTAGGTGATTAGCATTTTGGGTTTTTCTTCGAAAATTTAGTCACAAGTAATGCTTTCCGGCAGCTTTGCCATCGGGAGCTCGACTACTGACCAAGAGATTTCAAGAAAGAACATGGAGTTGGAGAGGGGAGAAGTGAAGGAAGTTTCTAAAAGAGATCTTGGGTGAATATTGTGAAGAACAAATAAGGTCTCTCAAAGTATGATCCCAAAGCCTCGGTCATTGATTGGTTGGCGATGATACTATAGGACATAATTATGGATACTTCTCTTTGGGAGTACTTTCTCATAGGGTGGTTTTTGTCTACATCATCCCATGTAGCAAAAATTCACATAATAGTAAATAAGATTTGGCCTATAGGCGTTAAGATGGTGGTATCGAAGTTTACGAAAGATGCTTGATACATGATCCTGCAATCATCTCTTGGAAGGGATTAAGTTTCATTGCAAGTGAAGTAGGCAACCCGAAACGACTAAACTTGAATACATAATCATATAATCATTTTGAGGTGGCAAAAGGTGTTTGTTGAAGTAGTGGAAGAAGGAGAAATTATTGCAGATAAAAATAATAGTAAATGAGCTTAAGATTGAAACCCGATGGTATAGGGACTCGCCCCTGTCTCCCACGGGCATCAAAACCCAAGAAGAAGAATCTGGACGATACGATCAAAAGAGTTATCAACTAATCATATATATGTGGAGCTTCTCTTGGAATGTTCGTGGGCTAAACAAATGTTCTAAATATTCTATTGTACGAGACTGGTTGAGAAGTAGTTCATATCAATTCGGGTGTTCTGTTGGAAAGAAGGGTGAAAGAAAGAAAAATGAAGGGTATAATCTCATCAATCGATTAGGACGCATTTAGATACTCTAGAAAGATGATGCATATCTAACTCCAATGTTCAAAAGCAGCCAAATGATTTCATGGTCGGTACTATTGGCAGAAAGGGAAAAAGAGTTATTCTGTAAGTTTTTCTACGTATCAAATTTTATTTAGGAGAGAAGAGAGCTATAGAAAGACATTCAGATTCATCAAAACTCTCTTTTGGATATTGTGTGTGTGGGTGGGGGGGGGGTTTCAACGAGGTGCTAGAGAGATAAGAAAACTTAAGTTATAACAATAATTTGTCGATATTTGTGGGAATGAGAGACTCCTAAAAAATTGCTCGGTTTTGTTTTTCTCAAGATCTTGATTATCATGGTTTTTTATTTATGTTATGTAATAAAAGAGATAAGGATCTTATATGTAATCATACTGTGCATTCGAAGCAAAAAAATGTTCAGATAATTTAAGAGAGAAAATTACACTTGAAGCAAACAGTGTTGCAAGAAGAAAACTGTTCAAATTTGCGAATGTCTTAATTACTATACTGCAGAGATTCTACTTCTAACATGTTTTTAAAAAAAAGTTTGATGCAAAAACAGTTATTTTTAAAAATTTAATTTAACATTATATAAATTTTTTTTGTTATTTTTGTTCGTATTATAAAATAATACATTGCATTGTTGGATTTGACTAGCTAAAATCTATTATTATGTATATAAATATTTAATTTTAGGAGGATTGATTTTGCCAACAAATCTAATCTTTTAACAAAAAAAATCGAAAACCGGATTCCAAAACAGCTTATTTTCCCATTCCTTTCTAAATAAAACGTTTGAATTCTCGTCACAGTCAAACAAAAGACTAATAAATCTTTGTAAATCTAACGGTCCACATCAAACCACGTTCTTAATCATTGGATGAGCAATGATTGTATGATTGTACATCTCTATCTAAACCACTCTGCACCTGATCGACTTATTGAGTCAGCACTCACTCATCAATTTAAAGACTCATCAAAAGGGAATAAAATCAATCAGACAAAACCAAAACCAAGAAGACAAAACCCAAACGATGTTTCTCAGAATTTCTCTCCAGCAAGGTACCAAATCTTGATTCGTGTTCTTGTTTCATCAAACTTTTACAAGACTTTCGATACGATCGATGCTAGTTTCTTGATGTTTCCCAGGGAAGAACAATCTCAAGCCTTTGAGACCTCAGTTTCAAAGTCTTCGTAGCTGTTTGTTATCAACCATGTCATCTTCTCAACAACAACAACCAAAGGTGACTTCTTTAAAGAGATTTCATCATATTGGGAATGATCTTGCTCTTACATAAAATGGGTTTGATTTCTGATCGTATATGTTACAGAGAGTACCAAATCTTATTGGAGGCTCTTTTGTTGACTCTCAAGCATCATCACATATTGATGTCATAAACCCTGTAAGCTCTCTTATACACTCTCTGTTTTAGACTTCTGTTGCGAAAAGAAGTGACTTTTAGATAAAAAGGTGTTAACTTTGATTATGGTTTTGCTATAGGCTACACAAGAAGTTGTTTCTCAAGTTCCATTGACAACTAATGAAGAGTTTAAAGCGGCAGTATCTGCTGCCAAGCAAGCGTTTCCTTCATGGAGAAACACACCGATCACTACACGTCAGCGGGTGATGCTTAAGTTTCAAGAGCTTATACGCAAGAATATGGTAAAGTACTTACTTGGTTTCAGTTTGTTTTGTTCTTGAAAAGGCTGAAAGTTTTGGTCTTTCTGTAGGATAAACTTGCTATGAACATTACGACTGAGCAAGGGAAGACTTTAAAGGATGCACATGGTGATATCTTCCGTGGGCTAGGTTAGTTTTCATTTGCAGGTTGGATTATATAGTTTAGCAAGCAGAGGAGAACTTTACCTGATTGGTTTTTTTGGTACTTGTTTTTCACGCAGAGGTTGTGGAGCATGCTTGTGGAATGGCGACACTACAGATGGGTGAATATGTCCCTAATGTGTCGAATGGAGTTGATACTTACAGTGTTAGGGAGCCAATAGGTGTTTGTGCTGGCATTTGTCCCTTCAACTTTCCTGCAATGATTCCCTTATGGGTAAAATGTTTAAGCCTGTTTTATATTTCTACTCCATATGGCTTCGTTTATCTTCAACATATAATAGTATAATACATGTGTATCCTGGATTCTTTGTTATTGTCTTCTTTGAAGTCCGAGTGTTTATTATGTGCTTGTTATTGCAGATGTTTCCCATTGCAGTGACTTGTGGTAATACCTTTGTTCTAAAGCCATCAGAGAAGGATCCTGGTAAAATTCTCAAAACATTACTCTTATTTCTGGAACTATTTCAGTAACTAAAGGACAGTCCTGAGATGTTTAACTAAGGGACTAGCAAGACCTATGTGATGAGATGAATGCTCTAGAGATATCCCATTTTCTACTTTACCACCTGCAGAGTTGGTTGGCTGTTGTTGATATCTCTTACACCTGTTGTTGAAATTACTTGCTTTCTCCAGGTGCTTCTGTAATGCTTGCGGAGTTGGCAATGGAAGCTGGATTACCTAATGGGGTTCTCAATATTGTTCACGGAACTAATGTAAGTTCTGTTTTCATTTTTTTCTCTTGCTAAATTTCGTATCTGTTATGATTTCAATTGTTGAAAATGATTCCCCTTCGGAGTTCGGAGATAGTATGGTGGATATTGTATTTTGCTATTACAGCCACCTCAAAACTGTCGCGAAATTTAATTGTAAAGTTTCCACACTATTACTTTAACTTTCTCTGTCGTCAGTAATAATGAATCTTTACATGCCAGGATACTGTGAACGCTATTTGTGATGATGACGATATAAGGGCTGTTTCTTTTGTTGGCTCAAACACCGTAAGTAATATTTTGTTGTTGTTCTTGTATAGCCTGTAGACTTGGGTTCGTGTTTGACGAAGTTATGATGAATAATAATTACTAAATTCTCATTTGATCATTTTTCCTGTGTAAAAGACTAATAGTTCAACTGTCGGATAAGATGTTAACATATTTGAGCAGTAGCACAGATAGCTAAACTATACCCTATACCTTCATAATCTGTTAACAAGAACTGATGATGGTAGATTTACTTTTCTTATGAGCTCAAATTTCTGGTTTAACTTGTGTACTCCGCATTGTTAAAGGCTGGAATGCATATATACGCAAGAGCAGCAGCGAAAGGCAAACGTATTCAGGTATCATCTTGTACCCTTTCGCTTGTATAACTCTCTTCCTTAGTATGCCAATGTGCTTATGAAATATCTTCTCAGTCAAATATGGGGGCGAAAAATCATGGAGTTGTCTTGCCTGATGCCAACGTCGATGCGACTTTAAATGCGCTACTTGCTGCTGGGTTTGGTGCCGCTGGACAGAGATGCATGGCACTGAGTACAGTAGTCTTTGTTGGCAACTCAAAATCATGGTACTGTTAACTTTCTTTTCTCCATATTCGAATTACATCAAGTCTTTGTGGAATATCACATATATTCATTTTGGCCTCTGATATCTGAGCTCAACAGCCTTATGTGGAGAAACCATAATGTGATTTAATAGGACAACACTTTCTTCTTTTATTAGTTTAGATTTACTATGTTGTTGTCCTGGTTTTAAAGAAACTGAAGAAGCTGTGTGAGACCTGTTGATTTTCATTGGATAGTACTGAGAGATTTGCTTCCACTTGTCTAATACTAACCAGGGAGGATAAACTTGTCGAGCGAGCTAAAGCCCTTAAAGTCACATGTGGAACAGAACCAGATGCAGACTTGGGTCCTGTGATAAGTAAACAGGTTTATTCGAGCTCAGATCACGTTTAGTTTTGCATTTTGTCTGTTACATATACCTTACTGCTAAATTTTTTATATGGCTAGGCCAAAGAACGGATATGTCGCTTGATTCAGTCTGGTGTGGACGAGGGTGCTAAACTGCTGCTTGACGGAAGAAATATTGTGGTAATTTCCCAATCTTTATAGTTCCTGCTTTTGAGACAGACTCATGTCTTAAAGTATAGCACCAACCTCCACATTCTTACAGAATACTAGCCACGAACCACAAAAATCTCTTGATCTGTTTATGTTGGACTGACAAATCTTGAAATAAACAATCGACTTGTCTGAGAAGTTTTTATCATCGCTTATAATAAACAGGTTCCTGGATACGAGAAAGGGAATTTTATTGGTCCTACCATTCTATCTGGTGTTACCCCAGACATGGAATGTTACAAGGTATAAATTCTTATATTTAAGCAAAAAATCTGTACTCAACTTGAAACTTATATTTCTCTCTCATCTTGGCACATTGCAGGAGGAAATATTTGGCCCCGTTCTTGTATGCATGGAGGTCAGATTGGAAATAAAGTTGTTTTATTTGAATCATACTGTATATTCATCTGTGTTTCACATACGTGCTTATGTACATGCTCCAATGTGACAAATTTGTATACAGGCAAGCAGCTTTGATGAGGCCATAGACATACTAAACAGAAACAAGTAAACACTTGTTTTGTTACATTTATATAACAGTATGGATACATTCCTCTCATATTCTTCAACAATCTGCTATTTACACCTTCAACAGGTATGGGAACGGTGCTGCGATTTTCACTGCATCAGGAGCAGCGGCAAGAAAGTTCCAGATGGAAATAGAAGCAGGACAGGTATGAAGAACTAACTTAGACCTTATGAAAAAAAACACGTTTTGTTTGCATTTTGACATGTTGTTGTTGTTGCTTATGTTGTGTAGATCGGTATAAACGTTCCAATCCCAGTTCCATTACCGTTCTTCTCGTTTACTGGGAACAAAGCTTCTTTTGCAGGAGATTTGAATTTCTATGGTAATAAAGTTTTCACAACTTAAAACAGAAGAAGATTGCATTTTGTTTCTTCTGTTTGCTTAAAAGCTAAGTGGAATTGTTGCAGGCAAAGCAGGAGTAGACTTTTTCACTCAGATCAAGACTGTGACACAACAGTGGAAGGATATTCCAACTTCAGTTTCTCTTGCCATGCCTACATCTCAAAAGCAATAAAGAAAGCCCAACTTCACTGTTTTACTTTTGGATTTCTTAAAATAATAAATTGTGTATCCATTTTTAATCAATAAAACTTTGAGTAGCACATGCGCAGTCATGGACGTGAAAATAAAACAATTATATGAGGTTTAAAGCAAAATTATGAATTTTTTTCTTCAATTTGGTGTATGTAGGAATCGCAAAGCTCCAGTTAAGAACTACAACATAAAAAACCATAATAAAGAACCGCAAAAAAATAATCAAAGAACCGCAAAAAAATAATTTATTAGAATCAAATAAAGAGAACCGATGTTTTGTTTCACAGGTTAGTATATTTGTTTTGTTTCACAGGTTAGTATATTAGATTATGACTGTTGGTAGTGTTTTGTTGACGGCTCTTGTAAGGTCTCTGATATTTATTCAGACTAAGATTGGTACTGTACTAAAGCAGGAGTTGTGGAAAAAAGGATATGGTCTCGTAATAATCGAGCAAGTCTTTACATGCGAATTTAAAGCATTAATTTGGGCAATAAAATATATGAAAGATCTGCAACATCAACGGGTGATCTTTGCTATAGATTACTCTGATTTGGTTAAAATAGTATCTAACCTAGAAGATTGGTCGGTTTTTAAGACGCACATTGAGGAATTTCATATATGGAAGAAGTTGTTCAACCTATTTTTCATAAAGTTTATTCTACGTGCAAAGATGCAAAAGCTGATAAGTTGGCGCGCAGTGTTAGAATTTTTCCTTAAAAAGCTTTTCACGCTGATTCGGTACCACCAAACTAGATTAAGGAGTTTTTTTAAATTTTTTTTGCTTTGATGTTTTTGTTGAAAAAAAATATATAATAATAATCTATTAAAGCGATGAGACTTAAAAAAACTGTTTTGCAAAACTATTTAAAACTGATGAAATACAAGTAAACATAAACTATTGCTGAAGAAAAAATGATCTCTTCGTTTAATTCAATAAACTAGGTTAGGATCCAGCATATGATTATGGTTTATAAGTATTAAGTAATTTATGTTTATTGCTAATGTGTATATTATTAAATTTGTAACTTTTGTATAAATATATAAATATATTATAGATTATTGCTTTGTTTTTAAAAAAGTACTTATGATCAGAAGGAGAAATAGAACGGCACACGTAGATTTAAGTTAGATGTGGTAGTGGCTCACTTATGGGAACTCTTACTGTGCAAAACTTATTTGGATAGATTCAACCTATGGATGGATAGATGTTTTCTCTTAGCTTTTTTATTCGCGTCATGAAATAATTGAATACATTTTCAATGATAGTGAATGCAAAATCTGGTTTTAAAATGCAGTGCCTTAAAACAACCATTGATGTGGTGCAAGCAATGAGAAGTTGTTAAATGATGAATTCTACATAGGCCTTAACAGGGAAGGGAAACTCGCTAGCCAGGTTGACTAATCTCTTTCTTGTTATTGCTTTTTCTTCTTATAACTAATACAATACTTTGTGATTAAGGACTAGGCAGACTTTTTACACGAGTTCATGTGCACTGTGAACCAGAACTATGGAGAGGAAGTATTTGTACAGGTGAGCCATAGGTTCAGTTCTGCCAAGAGGTATGATTGTATTTGTACAACTCTCGGTAATCTAGATTGACTATTACTTTCTATGGGGTTAGAGGCGATTGATTTGATTCTTTCTGCTTTTAACACATCTGCTTATTTTAAAGATTTGTATATAATATATACAACTCTCGGTAAGCATGCTTTTCATATCATTATCATTCCCCTATAAATTTGTTGGAGTATAATTTCCTAATGAGATGGATGTTACACACTTCTTCTAAGTTTACAAAGTTGACAGATCAACTCTAAAATTTGGTAAACTGGAACTACTCGGATGTTAGTTGATGTTGTGTTGCAAAACTGTGGTAAGTCTTTGACCTCCAGGAGCAGAAATGAAAAACATGATTACGGAACGACAAGGCAAAAGGATAGAAATACAGGTTTCGTAGTGTCACAGATAGAGTAGACAAAGAGTAGAGTAGGCCAAGTAGACATAGATTGAGAGCATCGATCTACTGGAATCTACCAGGAATAGATAAAGTGAAGTAATACAGTTGTAGAAGTAATCCCATTATCTAGATTACTAAAAGGGTCCATGCGTTTGTCGACTATCTCGGCGACCATTTGGAAAATTTGAAGCCTAGACTTCTGAGAAAATTAAATGACTGATTTATGATAAGCTTAAAAAAAATATTTCATTATTTCTTTAATACTCTTTGGGTTTCTAATGCAAATTTTCCAAGTTGGGAATCTCGACTTAACGTAATTTCACTTTACTGTTAAAATCAAAACATAGACATAACTTCCCATTAATACTTCTTTTGTTTAAATAATACCCGTATTATGTTAAAATTTATCCATTTATTAACCTTTTTAAGACCCTAAAAGTCTGTTGGCTATGTTGAGATCCTCATGTTGTGGGGATTTAGAAACAACCAGAATAATTCAATTCGCAATGAAAAGGAAACAATGGCTAATGCAAAGTGTAATTCGGATAAGAGGCCGAAGAAATACAGAAGAAAAGGAGGGTCTAAACAACTCCATGTCTTCAACTCTTCTTCAATAGCAAAGTTCCAGAAATTGACTTAAACCATATTTAGGTAAATGCCAGAAACTTATGTGTTTAAAAGCTCATTGGAGTTTTGAAACTCCATGTCTTCAACTCTTTCCCAACTCCAAAGTTCATTGGAGTTTCGAAATTTTATGGACTTGTTTGTTTGTTTTGCTATGTGGTTGTATTAATATAGATCGAAGAAGAACAGCCAGAAAAAAAAAAATGAACCGTGGGTCGTGGAAGCAACTAAAGCAACGATGATCTAGGTGATTTCAATGAAATTCTCGACATGGATGAACACTCAGGTTTTGATGTCTCACCAACTATTCCTCTAGGAATGCGTGACTTTCAAATCACTACTCAGCACTGTTCTTTGTTGGATATGTCTTACCAAGGTCCAAGACTTACATGGTGTAATAAGAGAGATGAGGGCTTGATCTGCAAAAAACTGGACAGAACTTTGATGAATTCAGATTGGACAAGGTTTTATCCTCAAGCATATTGTGTCTTTGAAGCAGGCGGGTGCTCTGACCATTTAAGATGCCGGGTAAAAATTAAAACCGATTTGTTGAAACCAAAAAAGCCTTTCAAATTTATGAATGTGATTGCAGAAACGCCAGGCTTTCTTACGTCAATGGAATCCTTCTGGTCCGAGACAGAACCGCTTTTCAACTCCACCTCTGCTCTCTACAGACTGTCAAAGAAACTCAAATCTCTGAAGCCAGTTATTAGACAGCTCAGTAAAGCGCATCTTCTTGACATATCAATAAAAACTAAGGAGGCCTACAGTACACTCTG
>OVBI01000603.1:0-63528 GCA_900406495.1 Sisymbrium altissimum
ACGCTAGCGGAAAGCAGCTTTTGAATTTGAGCGATTTGGAACGATACAAAGTGGTAAAATGCGTTTTCTGTGATTGTTGGCAAATGCTGATAACCGCTATTATCCGCAAAAGCTGCGTTTGCGGATGGTAGTGGCTGAACCAATCAAGCCCTTAATTATCTGCGTTAGGAGTATTGGATAGAACAAAATTTAAGTAGCTTGAAGTTTCGCAACTGTCGTCAAGTTACGATTAACCCCTGCTTCCTTCTACAATTCAATGTAAAACGTGACTGAAGCATATATGATTCGTGTTTGGAGATCCACTGTACTTCGTATGAAATCTCTAGTTCTTCAATATTATGGTATAGAATTGCAAAAATGGCAAAATTAAACACAATAGTAAAAACCAGGGAAGAGATAGAGAGCTGTTCACGTATCTAATCCGGATTCAGAGATTTGGACATGTGATGTAACAATAAAGAGGTGTATTGTTCCTTGGAAGTTCTGCACTTTGACATCCCAAAAGAATAAAAGAAAACCATACATTTGATACAATATTAAAAGGGGGAAAAATAAACATATCATCTAAATTGTAAACCAGACTAAACCGGGTGTGAAAGCAAGTCAATTTGGTTAATACTCAAAGCGAAGGAGTAGCTATCAAGAAAGTGAGAGGAAGAGTAAAAAGAAAAAGACAAAGGAAACCTAAGCTGCTTATCTATAAAGCCAACACATTATTCTTACCCTTTTGCCCACACTCATACCCCATCATCTTCTCTACATACACATGCTACACATAGATACACTCACCCACATGTATGTCTTCATAAGCACTATTATATAGTACTGGTCCAAGGATCCAAGTTGTGAGAGAGATAGTGAGAGCAGAGCCAATCTTGTGAAATTTCTAGAAAGCCGAAATCTTTTCCCGAGAGGAAAGAAAAACTCTCTGTTTTATTACCACAACAAAAAAGGGAAGTGAAAGATGAAGATTTGGTGTGATGTGTGTGATAAAGAAGAAGCTTCAGTGTTTTGCTGTGCAGATGAAGCGGCTCTTTGTAATGGTTGCGATCGCCATGTTCATTTCGCCAATAAACTCGCCGGAAAACATCTCCGATTTTCCCTCACTTCTCCTACGTTCAAAGATGCTCCTCTCTGTGATATTTGCGGGGTAAGAACCACTTCAAAAACTTGTTTCTCTTCCTCTCTCGAATAACATTAATTCTGAAACTTTCCCTGGAAAATTTGTGGGCTTTTAGACATGTTAGTATTGATGAAACCATGTTTTAAGTCACTTTTTTTTCTCTGAGATTTTTGTTTGGTTGGTGAGAAAATTATTGATTTTCCTTTCTTTCCTAGAAAATTGTTCAGACAGAGTTTACTTACTTTCCTGAAAAATTTGAACTTTCACGCAATTTAAAACCACGACAAAAATTTACTTTCTCAGAAACAGGACAATGATTAGGATTACTAACGTCTTGATATTATTAGTTCACTAATCAAAATTAGGTAATTAAAAATTGGATCCATTTATTTGCAAATATTAAAATACTTTCTTCTTTGGAGGTGAAGCCGTGAAGAAAAAGATATTTAAAAGAATACTTTTTTTGCCTTTCTTTAAATAAAAGAAGAAAAAAGCAATAACCTTTTCGAAAAAGATTGTCGAGGTCAAATCTCGAAAATAAAATATAATATAACAAATATTTTGAAAATGCGTGATCCCATTACAAAACAAGAGTCTTCTTTGGTTATCTATTATTAAATGGTATCAAATCTTTATCCATATGTCAGGAGCGGCGTGCATTATTATTTTGCCAAGAAGATAGAGCAATACTGTGCAGAGAATGTGACATTCCAATACATCAAGCTAATGAGCACACTAAGAAACACAATAGGTTCCTTCTTACCGGCGTCAAGATCTCCGCCTCTCCATCCGCGTACCCGAGAGCCTCCAACTCCAACTCAGCTGCGGCAGTGAGCCGGGCCAAAACTCGACCCAAATCGGTATCAGGGGAGGTCCCGAGCTCGGCCTCCAGTGAGGTCTTTGCGTGCTCTCCTTCAACGACTACAAGCAATTGCTATTACGGGCTAGAGGAGAACTATCATGGTGTAAGCGATTCGGGTTCTGGATCGGGTTGTACTGGTACGGGCAGTATATCAGAGTACTTGATGGAAACCTTACCGGGTTGGAGAGTGGAGGATTTGCTTGAACATCCTTCTTGTGTTTCTTATGAGGACAATAATATTTGTACTAATAACAACAACAATGAGTCGTATAGTGTTTACGATGGTTCTTCTTCACAATACCATCATCAAGGGTTTTGGGAACAAAAACCCTTTTCCTGAACTTTTTTTTTTTTGGGTTGGATCCTAGTCTTTTCATTGCTTGTTGGGGTTTTTGAAATTACGAATCCAAACCACCTTGTTGTTTCTGTTTCTCTTCTCTACTTTTTTTTTTTTACTTTATCTTTGTTTGTAATAAGAAAGAATTTATTTGTCTTCTTTGTCAACAAAAATACGGATTTGGATTGACAATTTTGACTAACGTCCAATTCAACTGGATGGTCAACAATATAACAATTAATTTGGTTTTGTGAAACCAGATAAATTTTGTTTTTTTCTGCAACGAGTCATGGCGGAAATGATTTGTCCGACCCACGAACCCTTTACAGGGCCGAATCTATATGTATGCGGGCCTGACCCTCGACCTGAATTTATACCCAAAATTCGGATTTTGGGCCTAAGAGTAATTTACTGTACTTTTTGACCGGCTAAAAAAGTTATACTGTACCTTCACGCTTCGTATTCTGAAAGTAAAACTAGATTCTAGCTCATTTCTTTTTAAAGTTCTTTCTGTAAATTTGAGATGTATAAAAATTACATTTTTAATATATAAATTATATAGTTTGATAGACTTTAATCTATTTTAAGATCAGAAGTCTTGATGCTTCCAACTTATTCGCTTTCAATATAATTATTTTTGTTGATTCATTTTGTATTTAGGTAAGACTATTTCTTAGGTGTTTCAAAGTCTGTCCTTGATTAATAAAACGAGATTAATGTCCCCAATTCCTTGACTCGGTACTAAGCCTTTGAATAAACCAGTGGAAAAATATTTTCCCATGGCTGATGACACCAAGGTTGATCCAGGAAGCTTGTATAGAACAAACATACAAATACCTTTTGACAAATTGGGGACGCAGTTTTGGTGATATGCAATAGAACCTTTTTCCCCCCATTTTTAGTGATAAATATGAATATAAGCATCGACATATATTACATACAGAAAGAGCCGAAAACTAATTAAAAAAATCCCAACCTGTTTTTTCCTTTAAAAATATATAGCAACAGGCGCTTCAACCACACATCTTGACACCTGCAAGATCATCCAAGTTGATCAATATTTAAACCTTTTTGTCATTTATTCAAGAAAATCTTAAATCCGCGGGTATCAAAACAAAAGCCATAATAGAAAGTAACATAACTAGATTTTGAATTCACTTGCAAAAAAGTACCTTTGATTTGCCTTGGTCAAGACGGAAACGCAAAGAGCCGGTCAGAGATCTTTGTGCGGCAGATTGGGCATTCAGAGCACGCGAGGGAACAGGATTTACATACTGTAAAATGAAAGTATCTCTTCAATTAGAATTTGTTTAAGAAAGGAGGTTTCGTGGAGATGAAATTGTGACTTACAGCAAAAATGGCGGCAAGGGAGTAAAATTGCTGCGGTGGGAGACTCGAAGCACACTTTACAAATGTGAGAGTTTGCGTCTCCATTCGCTTGCGATTTCATCTCTTTCTCCTTCATTTCTTGCATCCGTGCCTGTCTCATTGTTACAAAATGTTGTAAAGTACAGGTGAAGGAAAACAATGTAGTAGTAAGCTCATGTCGTTAGTTTTACCTTGAGACGAGCAACAAGAGGTTCCTCTTTTGGTGTATCTTCGGCTTTAGCTACCACTACTACTTCAGGTTGTCTCGGTGCACTCAAGACTTGTCTCTCTTTCAGAACCATGTTGCTTTGATTCTTCTCTATTTCCCTTGCAGTGTCAGTGGCAGTGCCATTGACTTCAGACAATGCACCATTGTCTTTCTTCAACTTGGCAACAAGTACCCACATGTTTGCCAAATCGTTTTCTAAAGCTTCCTCTCTTCTCTTTGCTTCTTCTGCCTTTTTCCTATATTCGTCTTCTATGAACTCTTTCTCAGCCAGTGCAGACTCAAGAGCCGCCTCTCGCTGTTTCCTTGCTTGCAACTCCATTTTCAGATCTTCCGGGTCGATATTCCATGAGTCAAACTCATCTCCACTTGATCTAGCTGAAGATATCCTTCCCTTTCTTCCTGACCTTGGCCCGTCGTTATACTTGCGATTATTAACTCCGTTCATGGGGTTACGCGTTTGAGCCAAATCTCTTGCAGCTGCTAATTCTTTGTCTAGCTTTGTATTTTGTAGTGAAAGTTTTGTTACTTCACTAGCCAGATTTTTAAGCTCAACAGCAGCAGCAGAGGCGAGTTCCTTAGCGTATGAAGCTTCTTCAGCTAGTTTTTGATTTTGTACTCGTAAACCACTGTTCTCTTCCACGATCTGGACATGCTCTAATTTCAACTTTTCGTTCTCTATCTCCTAAATAGAAGATATAAACATCCATGTAAGAACGAGAGACAAAGTTAATGTAAGTAGTATAGAGAGAAGATCAAATTTCCATTATTTGTATTGTCTATATTACGTGATATTTATCGTGCATCTACTGGATACTTATGTTCGTAGATTTACCTGCGACTGTATTTTCCTTTTTAGTTCGTCTGCATACTCTCCAGATACTGCGTTATCGGACTTCTCACTAGATACTGCTTTCAAACGTTGCTCTAGAAGGTTAACCTTTTCATGTAGTTCTTTATTCTCGGTGCACTACATTGTTTGAAAAAGTGTGGTAAGAGCAAATTTTCGCAGAACAATGTTGAAAAGATGAATGAAATAAAAAGAACGAAGAATGGAAAGATGAGAACAATGCACAAGTTCAAATGAGAAAAACATGCTACGGACCTTTTCCTGTAGTTGTTCTTGGAGGATGCAATTATCTGCTGATTTGATCTGTGCCAGAGGTAGAACCAAGTTATATATATGGTTACTTTAAGCAATATTTTGAATTGGCTCTCGTAGCAAACAAGGCGGTATTTTCAATAAAGAATAAATTTTCACCTCTAGCTCAAAGCTCTTCTCATTGCACTGGGTCATTAAACTCATAACCTTCTGTAAACAACAAAAGAACACAACATCTTAGCTGAAAGGGTCCCAGATCATGTTCTCGGAGTGAAGGAAATGTGGAGTTATTACCTGTTGCATCTCAACCAATGATGCATTGGCAATTGAGGCTTCACCACTCTCAATAATGAGCTGTTCTAAAGCCCTCATTTGTCTTTGCTTTTCTTGAATCTCGCGTTCCAAATTCTGTATCTGCATAATTTGTAAGGTAGTTCCTTAAGCTAAAGGTAAATGAGCCACTCCAGGTAGACAGTCAAATGCTATTTGAAAATATCACAAAAAGTAATCTCTGATACGTTTTTTCAATGGCAGAGTACACATATATAAGAAAGTATCTTTACCTGAGTTTGTGAGTTTTCCGGATCATTTACGGACTGATCCACCAAACGCTTTAGTGTGCTCGTACTGAAAGCTATCTCACCAGCAAGCATCTTAACTTGTTCAACCAGAAGGTCGATTTCATCCGGCGTCATGGCACCCTATATAAAGCCATTATCCCACAACTATTAGATACCATTTCTGTCAATCACTACAAACTTTGGGGTAATTAACTCACTTGAGTAAATTCTGCACCCGGAGAGTTTTCGCCATTCAACTTGCTGGAAGATCTCCGGTGGTTAAAACTTAAAGAAGCATCTGATACAAGAGCCAACGTCGAAGATGGAGATCCCAGATTATCATTATCCAAGAGCAGAGAATCCAATTTCTGAAAGGCAAAGAAAACACAGCATGACCAATTGTGTTTTGAAAGAGCTTCTGGGATAAGGCAGCAACATGCAGCACTAGTGACAAAGAACAGATAGAATGATAAATTACTTGGTCCAGAAAAGAGAAGCCTTGACCAAACAAAATCGAAACTTATTCAAGTTAAATGAATAACACCAACTATTTGCAAAACTTATTCCGTTCGGCCACCCCACCATGGATTAAAAACTAACCGAATCGCTTTATTTACCACTCTGAAATGGCAAGAATTTATCATTTCGGACATATCACTGGTTTGAACAGAAAACTTACATCATCTTTACCCGCAGAGAGACTGCGCTGGTGGGTGGGTACATCACCCATATATCCAGGAATAGAATTCTTGGTAGAGACGAGTATGAGCTTGGTAAGCTTTTGGATTCTGCTCATTAGAGCTGCTTTGGCTTCTTCTTCTTCCTCCAATCTTGATTGCATTTTCACTTGACCTTCTTCTAACTGTTAAAATATAAATAGGTAGCTCAGTCACAGCCTTTGGAACATAGCAATATATATTCAGGATAAAGGTTGTCTTGGGGGAAGTCAGAACCTGTTGCTTTAAGCTCATTAACTCTTCGTGACTGACACCAACAAGCATACCTCTTCTTAGCTGATCAAGTTCTAGTTTGAGAATTGAGATCTCTCTTTGATATTTCTTAATTAGTGACTTCTCATCTATAATCTGTTTGTAGGACATTAAAAAGTAATCATTAAGCAAAGGTTCAAGGTTGTACCCTTGAGTATAGCAAAGTACTTCATCGTAAACATGCTAAAAGATCACCTGATTGCGGGAAGCATATATTTCTATACTCTTTGCTCTACTGGCAAATTTCAATGTATTATGAGTTTCCTCATTACTGCTTGACGCGGGAGTAATTGTACAAATGAGCTAAAAACATTAAGGAAAACAAAATACTGAATTAGTTTCTCTGTTGTTCTGTTGGATTAGCTTGACTGCAATGCTTAGAGTTTACTACAGATACATGGCAATCAAATCCTGCGAAACTCAACCAAAACCAACATATTGAAAAGGGAAATATTTCAGCAGAGACAGAAGAGTCATACCGAAACATGCCCATGACCACTTAATGATGATTGCAGAAGACGAGTTAGCTTAGAGTCACGATAAGGAATGTGAGTTGCCTTTCCCTCACTAAGTTTTCCAATCACCTTCATAATTAAAACCACAAAAATAATTATAAGTAAAACGCCCTTCCATCTCATAGGTTTAAGTGACTAAAGATGCTACCATTGACAGAAAAAATAAAAAGGAACAAAAAAGACAACATACTACTTATCAGAAAGTCAAGCATACAAAAATACTAGCACAACTAGATCAATGAAAAACAGAAATGAACTGAGAATCGTAAGTATGTTTCTCATAGCAACGGCAAATTTTTTCGAGATCCTTTAATGACAGTAATGGCATGTGCTTTTGATTTGCATGCCATAACTAAATACTACAAAACAGATGAGAAAAGGAAGGACACCCCCGAATTAAGAAAAGAAACCTACAGTTCCAAGGGTTAGAAGACTCTTGTTGATATATGAACCCTCCTTCCTCCTCAATCCAGTTGTTTCAGTTTTGGAACTCTCAGATCCAGCCAAATCAATCAAATTCTAAACAAGAGAAATATATTAGAGCCCCTCTTGACAGATAAATGATCTTATACAATAACTAAACGAAGAATCACTTACGAGTTGAGAAAAAATAACACCATCATATTCATCTCCAGTAGCACTGCTTTCAATCATCTGCAAACAGATACAAATGAGTCTTAAAACATGTAGTAAAGCCAGTTGTAAGAGCAATAAATATCATGCAGAGACACTGAGAAGAGGCTATGGAAAGTTTTCTGAGCTTGAAGACATACCAGTGTAAATAACGTGTGACTTCTGCTGCTCAACAAATTGAAATTATTTGAACCAACGTGGCGATGCTCTGCCATTGAAACACCAGCAATATTAAGGAGAGGCGGAAGGGACAGAGTTGAGAAAATGAAAACATGTTACAGAGGTCAAGTTTTATAATTACCTTCTCCAGCTGCAATGAACGATAGTGCGTGACCAGGAGACAAAACAACTTCTTCCTTGATACCTTCAACATAAGTGCCCTAGAAACAAATATTCCATATCGTGATTGAATGCCAATTCGTTCTCAATTATTCTTTGACGGACCACAATGCTATACACTTGCACGTGTGTGTGTGAGAGAGAGATGGAGAAAGCTAAGCGTTCTATAGTGGATAAAAAAGCAAACCTGGGAATCCTCTCTAACTCGTAAATTTTGGCCTGTTGGATCCAGTAAATCATTTATCACCTAATAAAGGACAGTAATCAGATAAACTGTAGACAGATGAAACAGACAAACACTCAAGCAAAAGCAAAAAGGTGCTGAGTAATCACCCAAAATATGTATATATATATTAAGCAGTTTAGTTCCCAGTGATGAGGTATAAGAGGAGGAAAACAAATCCCAACCTAAAATTCTACATTTCAAGGCTTAGCGAGTTATATATCAAGGATAGAGATTTCCACTAACCTCATTGTATATTTCAAGATATGAAACACGGAGCAGGAACTCCCTTCCTGGAGTCTGAAATATAATGACGCAGCCAACCAATTAGAGAACATGAAAATCATCAAGAATAAACACGTGATGAATAGGATGAGAAAAGACATGAAGACCACTTACATCCTGGATGATACTGAACACGTCTTTAATCGCTAGCGGTATGATCCCAGGAGATTCTTGATCACCCTATGCGTATTGCAAAGGAACCAATGGGAAAACAAAAAGAATATCAGCTACAATATCTACTTGTTTGGACGAGAATTTGATGTCCAACTGTTCGGGCAGCTACTTGACTGAATAAAAACACGAGCAATCAAAATGAGACCTTCAAATTCCATTAACATGAGTATTCCCGATTTTACATAACCATCAGCTATAATTTATGTCAAGTGGTCTTTGTATAGTATTTTTGCTACCATGTAAATGTTTAGAGTCATTCAGAATAACCAGCAGCTACCGAAGGAGAATCAAATTCCCCGCAGGTAAGTTTTGAGAGAAAATCAGAGAGAAACGTATAGAGAGGGAAAGAAGAAAAATGCCTTACATGCATCGTATGGGTCTTTCCACTACTTGTAACACCATAAGCAAAAACGGTTCCTGTCAATTCCAAAACCAGAGTCAGACAATAAATACTAAATCCGGGGACCGTACAGGATACATTCTATGACAAAACACAAGTTGAGTTTAAGCTGAATATTGCAGCAACCGTATGTTCCTTACCGTTAACACCTTCCATTGCTGCCTTGACTACAGGTCTTGCAGCTACGTCATATACGTCCATAGTATTTGCTTGCGGACCGAAAACTTTATCTGACAAATTTGGAAAAAAAAAAATCACTCAACACTATAATCAATTTTGTGGGAAAAAAAAAAATAAAATAAAAAAAAAAGAAATTGATATGATCTGGAGAGATAAATTATCAGTCCAAAAAAATCGATACCGAATGCATAAGCTGTGAGAGGATTGTACTCGTGCCTGACCATGGTATCGCCATCAGGGTACCAAGCAACTTCATCTCCTCTTTGATACTCTCTATCACTGCAAAAATTGAATTTCAAAACAAAAAAAAAGAAAAACAAAATTAGAAATCAGATTGAAAATCCCAAAAATTGACCAAATCTCCATTCAAATTAAGGAGGAAAATCTCGGGGCATTATCTGCGACAGATCTGGTCTACGGCGATCAGATCTGTAATACCTCAATGGGCGAAAACGAACGGTGACGGAGATGCTATCCCGCTCAGAGCTGATGGTCTCCTCCATAGGCTCACCGAGAAGCTCCTCAGACGGGTAAGGGACAGGCGATCCAGTTCCGAAGCTCCCGGAGCCGATTAACCCAGAGTCGGAGAAAGTGCGACTAGGCGTCATAGATCGAGAGCCGATTCCGGCGGCGGATTTAGCAAATGAGGAAGCGGAGGTGGAGGCAGAACGGGGAATGAGACGGTTGCTGAGATGAGAAGAAGAAGTGGAAGAAGCTGGACTTGGTGGTCTTCGGTTGTTCGAGAAGGGAGAACTGCTCCTTGTCCTCGATGACGATGAAGCCATCCACTAACCTAGATACTCGGGGGGTGGTGTCAAGTCAACTCCGGCGACTCGTTCCCTGGATTCGCTTTTTGAATTTATAAATACTTCCGAAGAAGGAAGATGCAGAGAATGTGTCAGTGGGAGCTCACATGGGCCTTTGAGACAGAATAAAACATTGTGTTACTCTCCTCTCTTCTCTTCTCTCTCCTTCTTCTTTCGATTTTGGGATTTTGCTAAGAGAGAGACGGTGAGACCATAGAAGAGAAAGAGAGAGGGATTGTTTCGTCTTCTTTAAGCGAGGGCGGTGTAGAGAGAGAGAGAGAAAAAGGAGAGAGAGAAGATCGAATGTGAAGAGAGATATCCTTTGCCCTTGCCCTGGGTGAAGAAACGAGGAGGCTGAATTTTTCAGATTTTGAATTTTGTTTTTTTCTCTGCCTTTCCAAATATTACTCAATTTTCATTAATTATTTTGTGGTAGTTGAAAATATAATTTTGGGCAGGAGAACGACAAAAAACTAACGATAATTAATCATTTATTCAAAAGTTGTTTTTACTGTGTGCTGGCGTGGCACTATTGAAGAGACCACCGTGTGGCCGAGTTTGTGAAATAAAGCGCGCACCACTTAAAAGTTTATTTCAAAATAATTTCAAGCCACGAGACGAGCGGGAATAACAATGGCTGACCATTTAACATCCTCATTCCCCCCTTTTTTTACCCTTTTACTTCTGCTTCTATATAATCTGACCAATCCGGTTATTTTATTGGGTGGGAAAAAGTTTGACTGACATTCGAGTTAACCTAACATTTCTACCCTAAGTATTTTATTCTAAATTAATTCTTTATATTTTATAATATTTCAAAAATAATTTAGAAACCCACCCACCTACGAATTGTTTCATAGCTTTATTTGATTTCGTTACATCTTGATTGATTTTGAATTCACCGCATTGTCAGGTTTTATATACAGCTTTTCATCCAAATCAGTTACCATTTCCCTTCTACTTAAATAGTTATCTCCATTTAATTTAATGCATAACTGTTATCAGAGAATAAGTAACGCTCTATACGAATACCACTGAGATCCTGTTAAATAAAAATTAAAGATTCCATTTGGGCATCCCTTGTTTTATACTAATATGATTTGATGGTTTGTCCTTCTGCGGCTAATTTTTGTATGAAATTTAAAAGTATAATTTAAATTATTGCCGTTTGCATATCTATACTGAAATTAGATGTAACCTAACATCCAGAGGAAAACATAGCTGAATCAATATTTTCCTACAAAATGATAATCCAGCAATGTCTATGGGAGTAACAAACACGTATATGCTCAAGCTTTATCGTCCATCGTCATATAGTAGGAAAAACTGTTGCTTTCATAAAGTTGTGAAATTCTTATTCGACTATTTTGGAAAGTGATAACAGAACTATAAAACAAAATTTATAATAAGCCAGATGTATCACATAAACCACAATATTAGTTTGTCAACATTTATGGTTTCTGGTTCGTCGAATTATAAATTTACGTAGTACAAATCTACCATATTAAAAAAAAAAACATATTAATTGGTTAACAATGTTATCCTTATCTTTATCTTAGAAATACACAAATTATTTCGAATTATTAAAATTGGATGCGACACAATCATACAAGGAGATTAATCTGGCTTGAGTTCCGGTTCAGCCTTTAGCGCGAGACACTGCATTGTATATTACGTAACCAACCATTTTCTGCATATCTAATTTATTGGAAACACAAATAAATAAATAAATAAATAAAATTACTAGAGTTAGGATCACGCGCATCAGAGGAGAGTGACACACGCTCGAGAATAATTGGAGGATGAGGAACCGGAGGGATTAGATTTTAAACCCGCATGTGATCGCTGCTCCTTTCACCTGATACCGCTTTACACGTAGACGCTAATGCTCTTAATAGGGGTGCTATTGTAATTTAAGGTATTGACAACAACGAGTTACCAAGGGTGGTGGTTTTTGTATGTTCAAGGCACACTAGGGGGTAGTATTATACTATTTGTTTACAATCAGCAACTAGGACCGATGGAATATCAATTATTAATTGGGAACTATTGATTAACGCTATGTTTTTTTTTCGTTTAACATCTAACGCTTATTGATATACCAACAACAAACATCATTCAAAGTATTAAATAAGATGCATAACGTTTAGCTATATGATCCAAAACCAAATGGTTTCGTTTCATTTGTTTTAGTAATAATTAAATAATCGAGCCTCTTCTGGTCGAGTATTCATTTTAGCTCGACATAGTGCTTAAGCAGTATCATGTGGAATATTGTGTTTCCTTAAATAATATAACTGTTACTATTATTAACAATTATTATAACAGCAATGACAATAATTGGAAGTTGTCTTGGCCTCTTGGAAAACCGTAAATTTGGATGATAATTGTGTGTTTTGAACACTAATACTCCCATTATTTTATTTCATACCCTACCAGTTTAATAGTAAATTCCTTACCTCAATTAGATGCAAGTAAAATAATTCAACTTTTTTTTTTACTAAAAATGTCAGGCATGTGCATATGGCCATATACACACTCAAAACCGAGTGTTTTTTTCTTTTCTCGTAAATTATGCGACATAGATTTTTAAATCTGTTTGAATTAATTCTTATGCGATAAATACCGAGTGCCTGCTTCTCGAAGCTAAGTAGTTGTCATAGCTCTCTCTCTCTCACTTTTTGAGCTTCATTGCACAGCTGGCTCACGTGTATGCTTTTCCTTTCTCACGTGCCATGTGGTGTGATCTTTAAATTCCCTTGATATGTCGAAAAGGAAAAATAAAACTCAAACCGTGGTGTTAGTAAAAGCAAAAGAAAACATGGTGTTCGTAAATTACTACTAACTTTAACATTCCTTAAATGGAAATAATTTAGGCTAAAAGATCACACATTGAAATATTAAATTATATTTTTTTAAATCGTCTGATTTGTGTCGGTCCGTACCATTTTAAATTACTTTGTTTTTTTTTTTTGGCAAAGTGGGTGCGAAAAAGGAGAGAATGTCACATTGCTGCCAACAAGAAAAAGAGAGAATTTGTCATTTTTAAATGGGTCGTAACTGGGCCTACTCTGGCCCATTCAAAACGTCCCGAAACAACAACCACGGGCGCAATCTGAACCAAGAGAGGCCTAATATTTCTAACTAGTATAATTTATAACAGTTGGAGTCTTAATTGTGCAATAATCACATTATAAAGGGGTTTAATAAGAAAGCCTTAAATAGTGGGGGGCGTCACATAAACCAATTAGAGAGTGTAGTGTAATGGCGAGAGTAACAGCGCCATCGTCTTCTTCATCGACTCATCTTATCCACAACCTTCTCCGACTTCCCGAACCACCATCTTCTGTATGTCTCTTCCTCAGACCCTTTTGCTTCTCCGCTTCAATCTCTCAATCCAGCCACCATAGCAAGCTTCGCTTTCAATCATCCTCTTCAAAGGCGCTTCCTTTTCCTTCTGCTTCCTCACTCGTAGCGAAATCCTTCTCTTCCGTGGATGAACCAGATCTCGGAGAAGACGAAGAGAGCGAGGAAGAAGATTACAGCGCAGAAGAATACGAAGACGAAAGAGAAGAAGCAGAAGATGAGCTGGACAGTGGACTGGTTTCCGCGAGAGGAATTGAGGATTCGGAAGCATCTGAGGAGATTTCGGAGATGGGTTTAGGAGATAAGGAGGATAGAATAGAGAAGATGAAGAAGAAGGCTCGGGGCTCGGCTTTGAAGTTGTCGATAAAGGAGAAGAAGGAGCTGGCTTCTTACGCCCATAGTCTGGGGGACAAGTTGAAATGTCAACTTGTCGGAAAATCTGGAGTTACTGATTCAGTGGTCTTCTCTTTCCTGGAGACTCTGGAGAAGAACGAGCTCTTAAAGGTATCAGCTTTTTTTTTTAAAAGCCTATTCTCTGAATCCACCCAACTCTGTGATAGCGTTTTTGTGTTCCCTCTCAAAGTTAGCGGTTTGATTGATAGGAATTGATCATCTTTGTGGGATTTTGGTTCATGTGTTGATTTGGAATGTTGTTAGATTGATAGATATATGAAACGAGACTTGAGCTTCTTGCTTGATTCCTTATCGGAACAGGTGAAGATACGCAAGACATCTCCAGATGAGCTAGAGGACGCGGTTAGACATTTGGAGGAAGCTACTGGTTCAGTAGCAGTAGGGCAAATCGGGCGGACGGTGATTTTGTATCGGCCTAGTCCTACCAAAATGAAAGCAGAGGAGAAGAAGAAGGAAGTGGAGAGAATGTTGATTAGAAGAAGACAGAAGTTCACAAACTCTAGACCCACTAGACCTTTCGTAAGTAAACCTGAGAAATGCCGCTTGTTTCTACATCTTTCCTGGTCTGACTCTATGTGGTTTTTTGTTTTTTAAGATCATTCAATCTTTTTTTGTTTGGTTATTGCAGAGAAGGGAGTATTCAGAAAGACCTGATGGACGTGGACGCAGAGGAGGAAGTAGAGTTGCAACGGCCAACGGCTTGAATCAATATTAGTCCTAGTCAGTTTGTTTTGTTATCATCTCAAGAGTCAGGACTAGTTCGTTGCTTTATATGCATTTTCATTCTCTTCAAGAATACAATCACAAACACAATCACACTGATCTACATTTTGAACATGAAATGAAGGCAAGAGGTAAAATAACCTAATAGTGAATTTGAATCCTGGAGACTTGGGATTTCTTTAAAAGGAAGAAAACAATCTTGATTAAGCCTTTTTGTTGAAATGATAAATGTGACATGGTTTAAGATCTATCATCTGACGAGAGAGAGAGTTGTGTCTCAAAAGGCTTGATACTTTCTGGATAGCCAAATGAATTTAAAATCTCTTCCTGCCTATGTATATATTTGTTTTCAAAACTAGTTTATAATTAGTGAATAACAACTGAAATTTATATAGCTTTAGAGCTCATTCCTACTTGCTTCTTTGGTGTTTGATATGTAAGAATTACCCATTTATTGGCAAACCTTATAGATGGCTCGCAACAAATAGTAAACAAAATCATAATTAAGACTTAAACTGATTTGATCATCAGCCCGTCCGTGTTAAGTATCCCTCCAGGTGAAAGAAGCCGCCGTAGATACAGAACAAACCGACCCTGCAATTTTTTTATAATAGTTTGTTAAAATGCATATCTGGACGAATAGATAATAATCTCTGATAACAAAATGTCAAAATCTTTACCCATTGAAATCCGACGAGAACGAACCAACAGCCGACTAACCCAAAGCCGCTTCGTGTCACGAACTGTGTATCATCAGCAACAACAAAAAGCATTTAGTGGCGCTCAAATTGAAAGTGTCTTCGAAGATTAATAATCCAAATTAGGGTTTATGGAAAGCTCTGCAAAGTACCATTAGTGTAAGACAGCCAAGAACGAAGCTTGAGCTCATCACCGAGCTGACGAATTTGAGATCACGTCCCGCCTAATAAGCAATAAACAAGGTTTAATTAAGCACTTGTATCACGATATATAGAAAAACCGACGATTTATTCAATTGATTGCTTCTCAAGAAACCATGTGATCGAACAAGAGTTTAGAACTTACCAGCAATGTACCCTCCAGGGATACTGTCATAGGCAATGCAGACAATGCCATGAAGAAAGGTATAAGCAATCTATGCATCTGGCAACAAATCAAGAATCAGAATTAGACCAAGTTAGGATCGAAAACACAGGAAACAAATGTTGGTTTGAAAAACAAAAACAGACCTCGGTTATTATCACTTTATCATGCGTGTAGACACCTGGAAACAGGCCTGGAACCAATGTTCCGATGATTCCCAAGACTAATCCAAGCGTGGCTCCAATAATCATTAGGGATTTAAGCAACGTTCTAGCCTTGGGAAGGTTACGGTTCGCACCATATAACATTGCAGGCATAAATGACTGAGCCGTTTGAGAGAGTGGCTCACCCCATACATTGCACATCCTGTACGTCTGAGCCATCACCTATCAAAAAGTAAACCAGAAATATGAATATACAACATCAACATTAACATCGCAAAGCATGAAGATCTATGTTTTGTATTGTACTTGATGAGCTGCTAAAACGTGAGTTCCCATGGAGGTAGCACAGTAGATGATGAAAGAGTAGAAAGCAATCTTGGAGAAAATTGAGATAAAAACAGGTGCGGCGAGTGCAGAGATCTTCCATAGTTCTTGCGGTGACGGTACCGCAAGGGAGTAAGCATTGTAGCCTTCTTTGTTCAGAGAATCCATCATCATGTAAGCCGAAACAACCTATAACCATAAAACACAATCACATTAATCCATTATGAACTCTTCTGCATTTTTATATACATTTTACTAGTTTTGGTTTCACTGTATCTGTATTACCTGAGAGATGGTTGTTGCCCAAGCAGCTCCGGCGATACCTTGTCCGAGAAACAAGCATAGGATTGTATCTCCAAGACCGTTAATGATCGTTGCTGCTGCTAATGCCTTAAGAGGTCCCCATGAGTTCTTCATTCCAAGACTGAGACAGATTTTCTCATCAGTTAAGTGATACAGAGGCGAAAAATCGACACAGAAAATTGAACTTTCAAGCTTAATAGTAAGTACAAAGGAAAAGAAACCTTGCGCTTTGAGCAACCAATCCAACAAGAATAAAAGGCCACGCTAAGCCTCGAATCTGCGAACATAGAGATTCCGGTTAAAGAGAGACATCATTCACAAGGAGAATTTTGAAACAGAAGATGATAAGAGAAAACAAAACCTGAATGTATGTATTGGCTGCAGGAACAATCTCTATGTTTTTCCCTCTAGTAAAAGCTGCAAAAACCCATGACGAAAGTCTAATTACATTTCATTCAAATATTAGTCCAAATGGAAATGTTTGATTTTTGTAGTTTACCAGTAACAGCCCAAGGTCCGAATAATCTTGTCAACAAAAGCATCATTAGTCCACAAACCAATCCAATGAAGAGCAAGACAGAGATTTGATGTTGCGCTTCTTTCTTGTCCTGTAAGAAATCAAATGAGCGTTTAAGATGTTTCCTTCATTTGTAGTTTTTAACTTGGGACACAAGAAACAGACAAAATTTGAAGAATAAATAACCTGTTTGGCAAGAGAAGTAGCGACCATATTGGATGTAGCCACGGAGAGGAACATGAAGACGTAACTCATGTGATCGCATAGTACTGTCCCCGGCCCTATTAAACCGGTAAATTTTCTCAGATTGAATAAAAATTTCACTATATTAACCGAAGTCTCACAAAAAACATATTGTTCATCTTTAATAACCGAGGATAGGCTAAAATCCAAAATACATTAGGAGTCGCTTACTGTTAGGTAGCCTCGACTAATCAAATGCATAATAAAAAACGGTCTTTAACTTTTAAAAACAAGACTAGAACCATTTAAGCAAACACATTTCACTTTCACAAATTAATTATTATATTTTTTAGTAATATCATTACGTAGTGATAGCGATCATAATCGTAGGAGATGTTATTCAATCAATAAATAAATTTAATTTACTACATTATGGTTTATAATTTTTTAAGATTTTGTGGATTCTATAAGAAAAAGTAAAGCTTATCTTACAGTTGGGTACCATTTTGACATTACAATCACGTTACAAAGGTTTTAAATTTGGTGAACCGACACAAATCCTAATGAATTAGCTTGCAAGATGAATACAATAGAAAAAATAAAAAACTGGTAGATGGGACATATACCTAACTTATTTTTGTTATTATTATTGGTCCATGCGTCCAATTTCTAAACAAGACAACGCAAAAGGTACAAATGTTGCTAATGGGGACAAGTCCGGTTCGACTCGGTTTAAAATTTCAATTAACCGAATATCATATTTATATAAAGTAACTTTGAAAATGATGCGCAAAAGCAGGTTTTAAGTAGAGTTTATAGAAAAAGCGTACCAAGTGCGGCGAGTTCAACGGAGCTTCCTTGGCCGATCACCACCGTGTCGATGAGACTCATCAACGGTCCACAAACCCACATCCCCATCGCCGGACCTGTGAACTTGACGATCTCTTTCATCTGTTCCCATACGCTCTCTTTCACTAGAACCCCTCTCTTCTTCTTCTCCTCTTCTTCTTCTTCAACTTCGCTGATTTCCCGATCATTTTCGAGGCAGTTCCTTGTAATTCGCCCTACTTTGATTTCCCGACGAATCACCACTGGCTTTCCCTGAAAAGTCGGAGTAGCTGTGGTGATCGCACTGAAGTTTCTCCGGGTCAACACCGAGTCTCCACCGAGACAACGGATAAGTGGTGGTTGGTGAGATTTAATCGGATTCCGTTGAAGGAAAGGAGAGATAGTGAGTGTTTGGGTTTTGATTTGCATTTTTTTTTCTTTGTGAGTTAGTCGTTGATCGATAAAGAGATGAACCTTCGCCGCTAATGTAGTTTTTTTTCTTTTTGGCGCCTCGAGATTTGTATTGAGAGAAAATCGGAAGCGAGCGAAAGATCTAAATACAAACTCTTCTGAGCACGTGCTCCTTTTTATTCTTCTCGAAACAATAAACCAAATAAAATTATAGTAATAATTATGACTTTTTCTGAGAAATTTACACCAAAAAGAGACGATTGATAATTGTATATGCGTCCATACATGCATGTATATAGAAAGAACATCAATCATGCGTTCCATTATTAATTCATATACTTATTTACTTGGTAGTCGTCATGTGTTGCTGCTTCATTTCTAGCTGTCAATAATTGAGTTGAGTTCTGATAATTGTAATTGTAATGTAATCATGGACATCTATATCTGATTACGATTTATGGCAGAGATACATATTGAAAATGTTGAAAATATATTATTGACTGATGTCTTAGATATATAACATATATAATTAAGACTGAAGGCAACGAAAAAAGGTATGTATATAATTGATTAATTGAAGACTATTACAATGACTTGTATTGTTTGTTTAAGTATGAATGTGAATGTAATTAAAGACTTCTCTATTGGTAGGTCAATTGTGCTGTTTATTTTTCTTTGGTTTAAGACTTCAAGTCAATGGTGTGTGGTTACGTTATTTCTTCGAAGATGTATGTATATTTCCAATTTTTGTTGGATGTTACTTTCTCATTAATAGATAAAGAAATGTGTAAAATGATACCGTCAACTTAGCAGAAAGAAGTTTCTCACGAGCTTGACTTCAACTAAGAAAAATGACTTATCTGTGTAAAATCAACTGTTGATTCAACATATAAAAAAAGTTGGAGGAAAAAAATAAAATTATAATATAATGCAAATAAAATAAATACGTACTCATTTTTGTTATGAATATCATATGTCAAAGCCCATTTATTTTGGCCCCCAAAAGGTGGACTTATTTTGTTTCTCCATATGCAGATGAATTTACAAAGAAAAGTTTGTGACTTTTCTTAGTTTCCACGCAATTTCTTGTCAATTTCGTGGGGCATAGACAAAATGAAAAGTACAGAATTTTCGAGTTACGTAAGTTCTAGTCCATTTCTACGTAGGTTTTAAAAAGGAAATAAGTAATAAGGCGACCCGATTGGAAAATAAATTTTCAATAATTCTCAATGTTTCAGCAGTTATTATGGAAGAAGATTTAAGCGGCCCGATTGGAAAAGAAATTATAAAGGATAATAAAGAGAGAAACCAGGTGCGGTTGTCTCTTTCAAGGAGACGAAGAAAGGTACGATGACCTATGAATGCGATAAAGCCACATTGCAGTTTGATCCATGCTACTGATCTGATTAAGGCGAGTGAATTGGGAATCATCAAACTTGCATCATCAACATTTAGTTTACTAAAAGTACAAACAAAAAAATCTTTAAATTACTAAATCATTACATTTGGATATTTATATTATATATTACCATTCGAATTTTTTGGTATTCGTTATTTTACTTGTTCAACTTGTTTTCTTTAAAAAAGTTTCGAATAGGATTTTCTGAGCTAAGCGTTCTTCTTTAAACACCTAAGTTGTTTTTTTAGAATTCAATCAATAAACAAAAAAGATACTACAATGTTATTAATATTACCCAACGACTACAAGAAAATTGATTTTCCAGTACGATGTTATCATTTATTCCAATACTAATGTTTCTGACGATATTTGTCATTCTGATTCTAATTTACATATACAACATTAGATATGACATGCCGTTTATGTCTAAAAGTAGAGAGAGGAAGATGAATATAATAGAAAAGCCTCTCTTTTTTTTTTTCCCCAAATTCAAAGGCTGAAGAAATGGCAAACTTTTATTAACGAGACGAAACTAGTGTCCCAAAGTATCACCAAACCCCACCAAAAGAAGCCATTAGAAGACCTCGATGACCTTAGTCGCGAGCACACGGTCTCTTCTTTCGATGTAGTCATAAGGAAACCAACCTGCTTTGCCTTTACATTCTCCTTCTGCCCACCCGCTGCTCGTTACCTGGATCAGCAAAAGGAGCCTTGTAAATGAGTCCCCAAGATCATAGCTGAATTTATTTTTTTGAAGATTTTTTCGTTATTTAATGTCCTACACTGTGAAAGAATGGTATCTAATATGCTTTTTGAATGCTAACCTCTCTGATAACAACATAGTCTCCAACCGATAAGCTGAGCTCAAAATCTGAATCAGATTGATACGGAAACATGACCTGCGCCAGAAGAATATAGATCGTAGGCAATTCAAGAGATTAACTAAGCTCTGGTTAATCTAACAAGATGACATTTATAAGTTCACTTACTTCTCCTAGGAAGTATCCCATGGCGTCGGATGTTCCATTATGCATTTGAGAAGCATTGACTTCAATATTAGCTTCTTCATATGAAGGAGGAGGCGATGTTCCATTATGCATTTGAGAAGCATTGACTTTATTATTAGCTTCTTCATATGAAGGAGGAGGCGACGATGTGGGGATGTTCTCTACTTGTGGAGTTTGAGGCGCTTCGATTCTTTGTTGCTCAAATCTCATCTATACAATGAAAGTATGTCTTTCAGAGATTAAAAATGCAAAAGAACATGTGACCAATGGAGATAGATATAATATACCTCTCCTTCTAGCCGTTCAATAATCTCAAGGATCCTTTGGTGATAACTACGCTCTGCTTCAACCTTTTTTCATAGAAACATTTGATAAAATAAAATAAAAGACAGAGTAAATGATTATGAAGACAAAACAACTCCGTTTGTATAGGTGAGTACCAAAGTTATTAGCCGCTGGAGAGTTTGGTTTTGCTGTTGATCTTCGACAGCAGACATGGCAGAGGCTGCTTCCTTACCCAATATTGTCATATTTGATTTAAGATCTTGTAGTTTTGCTTCAGCAGATTCCAACTTCATTACTAGTTCGGGATTACCGGGATTCTCTCTAACCTTGGCTTGTCGTTTTGATACTTCAATAGTCTGTGTAGGTTCAAGAAAAAGATGTTAGTTAAGAAAACAAAAGCAAAATTTGGTGTCGGAAGTTATAAGAAGAGGGCCTGCGCGAGTACCTGAGCTTCAGCTTCTTGTCGCATCCGGTCATACCGTTGTGCTAAATGTCGAGCATCCTCCAATGGAGCTCCCATTACCATTGCCCTTAATGGCTCAGCGACCTAATAACTTCATCATGTAAAACTTAGCTATATTGCTAAAAAAAGATAAATCGATTGTGTCAAATTAAAACCTGAGTGCCAACAGCCTTCAGGAGATTTGCGCGCTCTTTCTCCATCTGAGCTCGAGCATTTGCGAAATTAAGTGAAGCTCTTGTCAGTGTATTACCACTTGTACATGTATTTCCGGAACCATATTTCCTGCTGTCCTCACACAACTTTGTCCCTAATCGCAACAACAGCAATCACAAAAGGATTCTAAAAACCCTGAAAACAGAATGAAGAAAAAACACAAGTGTGTAGCCACCACTGCAATGCATAGAGACAAACTCACCTATCTCGACTTGTTTGGATCCTGTAACGATATATCCTTCTACACCACGAACAATATCCCGTTGAAAATGCTGAGAAGAAGAAGGAAAACAATAAACTTTTTTGAGGGTTTGGATGAAACAGTAGCAAGAGAATTAGAGTCCAAGCAGGAGAAATTTTAAAAAACCTTAGCAGAACGTGTTGAGATGTAAAGCTTCTCCAGTTTTTGATGCCTACGTAACTCTTCCTCATCGGTTATTACAGTATCTGAACCTCCATAACCTCCTCCCCCGAATTGCCTCAGGACAGCCTTCAAAATTTTGCATCAAAAAAACAGAGAAAAAATCAACACACTTTGTCCCCATTTCTTTGTAACTTTTGAAAACTCAACTAACTTAAATCATTTCTTTTAAACACAAGTAAATTATAGCACCAAAGATAACAGCTTTTGCCAAGGCAACATCAAATCTGAGCATCTTCAAGAAAACAATCATTTAAAAAAAAATCATCAATTATTGAAAGTAAAACCCACTTCACACAATAGATTTAAGAACCAGACGTAACCATCTCCCAAGATCATTCCCCTCTATAAGCGATAGAACCAGAGGTAACTAAGAAAGGCGACTAGACTTTGGAATTGATAATCTTGAGAATTTGATTTTATTAGGGTTTTAATTTTCAAATTAGGGTAACCTGTTGCTGTCTGGCCACTTGTTCTCTGAGCTTTGTAGCTTGCTTTCTGATTGCTTCCATTGATAAACGCTGTCTCTCTTCTTCTTCTTCTAATCTCTGCTTCTGTTATTTTATCTCTCTCCGCTTCAGGTAGGAGAGAGAAAGGACAAAGCGTAGAGAGAGAGTGTGTGTTTGAACTTTGAAATCACAGCTACCGTTTGGTATTGGGACTTATTAATTTTTAATTTTCTAACCCGAAGCTCTCCTTCAAACATTTAATTTTAAATTATCAATACAATTATTTACGATTATTTCCCAACGAATGTCTGCTTTATTATTTCTTTATGTTTGTATATGTTATTTATGTATTGTATTCACTATTATCACACAAAACATGTAAAAAATACATGATTTTAATAACATTTGATGAATCAAACACAGAATGTACAAACAGTAGTAAACCAACTCAAAGTCTTAAGTATTCTAATTTTCGATATACTCAG
Source organism: Sisymbrium altissimum (assembly GCA_900406495.1). Classification (NCBI taxonomy): domain Eukaryota; kingdom Viridiplantae; phylum Streptophyta; class Magnoliopsida; order Brassicales; family Brassicaceae; genus Sisymbrium; species Sisymbrium altissimum. The sequence continues at coordinate 23,140 of OVBI01000603.1, forward strand.
CAGATTCATGAGTCTGTATAACCATAAGTACTGTATGTAATTTCCTGATCACGGCCGGTTTAGACTAACCGGATGGGTCTGGTCTAAATAATACCGAGAAAGAAAAGAATGCCACAACCAAATCAAAATCAACTCTGGTTTTTTTCCCAAGTAAGAACACAAGACCGATTTGTAATCTAAGCAGAAGCAAAGGCTCCTTAGTATCTTAAGGGATAGTGGTGGTTCACTAATCTCCCAGAAGGGCATTCATACGCAATGTGTCCCCTTCCGCCACAGTTTCGACATATCATCAACCGAGCCGTGCAGTCTCTGCTCATATGACCCACTTGCCGGCAGTTCCTGCAAACCACATCCTCCTCGTATTGAGCTCGGCTGCCTCTGATCCCGCGTGGTCTTCGGTCTCCTGCTAACACGTCGGCTTTAGGGCATTTGATAGCAAGGTGACCAGCCACGTTACAGTGATTGCAGACGGGATCGTCTCTGCAGTCACGAGCTAAATGACCCGCCTTCCTGCAGTTGTTGCAGGCTTTCTCGTTTGTGCAATCAGCTGCGAAATGACCTTGCTTGTAACAGTTGTTGCAGAGTCTAAGGTCTCCAGGAGGGAGCTGGCGACCAGTGCAGTCTTTCGCTTGGTGTCCGGCTATACCGCAGCTGTGACAAATGCCTTCGTTGGTGCAGCTATTAGCCATGTGACCTGGTTCACGGCAGTTCCAACACAGCGACTTTGTGGAGCATTCTGATACAATGTGCCTGCCAAGTTTTTCATTTTATTATTAATAACCAACCAATGTTGGCCACCGAAAACAAAATCCATACAAACACACACACACACACACACATATCAACTAATTGACCTTAAAGAACTTCACGAAACAATGCAAACCAACTTTAAAACAAAATACAAAATAAGAGAGAAAGAACAGGTTTACCCAGGAAGGCCACAATTGTGACAGATTAAGACATTGGGACACTCTCGAGCAAAGTGACCAGGTCGCTTACAGTTGTTGCACGTATCACTTTGGCTGCAACAGAATATTAATGTAACAGCTGCGTTAGTTATGAATCAAGTATCCTAACAGAAATGCCATTCGTTGGTTCAGAATTTATCTTAATTTCAGATGAATGGAAATAAGAGACCTGAAACTCCGAAGTGAGTCTCTTCGGTAAGGTTCATCACGGTAAGAAAAACGATCAGAAGGAATCTTCCTTCCCATCGGATTCCTGCTGCTGTCTAAACTCATTTATCTTCAACAACAAAAGACCACACACACACACACAATCGGAAATCGGAAATCGGAAGTAAAGTATCATTCAAGCCATACAAATAGAAGATGGAAGCACTCTTCGACTAACGCTAAAACCCTAACAACTGAATCTCGATTGTAACAACTAAACACACACAAAACCGGAAATAAAATAGTCGAAGTCAACCAAACTGCATTCTTCAAACTCGATTTCACAGACAAAGTTATAACAGTACCTCCGTCACGGTGACGAGAACCAAGTTTCCGACGAGTGAGCTGTGAGCAGAGAATCTGGCGTGCGCCGAACGAGAGAACTTGTGGGCTTTGGTATGTTTTACAACTCGGTTTATATACATATAAAGTGAAGCCACCACTTACTATATTAGAAAATGGGCTTTGAAGCCTTTTATGGCCCATTAACAAACTCGTTAACTCGACATTGACACTTCACTCCCCCATATGAATTAGTAGACTAATTTTCATTAATTTTTAGCATATGAATTTCGACCAAGTTGATGTTTTTTTCTTTTTATAGGAATATAAGATTAGATGTTTTGACTTTTTGTAATAAAATAAAAGCTACGGGACTGTAAGCGTAAAGATTAAACTGAGAAAACAACAAGCCGTATAGAGGCAAAAGTAACAGATTCTTAATACATATTACGTACGTTTTTCCCATAAACTTACCATTCTAAAATTTTTTTTTTTTTTTTTTTTTTTTTTTTTATTGCAATGATGGGTTTGGGCCTAGGCCCTAATCCCACCCTTAACCCGGGACCAGCCTTTGTTAATACCATTAAATGGCGTAAAACATCCCTCCCACCGAGGATTGAATTAGGAGCACAACAAGACCAATCCCTGCGCTTAACCATTAGCCTAGAAGTCCATACCATTCTAAAATTACTAGTTGGATTTTAAGTAAAATCAATTCAAAATGCTTTATCATTCGTTCTAATGCCTAGAAGTCCATAGTTAGTTGAAGCATAATCATTTTCACTAATCTGTTAAATCAGTTGTAAGTTGTAACCATGCATATTTATGTGTAATTTTTTTTACTAAATCTAATTTGTGTTCCGATGGAATATTAATTACGCTCGTTTTTGTTTCCATCAAGTTGATGCTTTTTACATTATAAATTGATGCTTTTTACATTATAAAATCATATAAAATGTGATGTAAAATAATAACCGAGAAAAAAAATCATGTAAGCGTAAAGAAAAGATTTTCAGAGAAAAAGGCAAAAATAGTAGATTATATATTAAACGAAAAAACAGTTACATTGCTTGCGAAATTAGCAAAGTGAGACACGCCTGACATGTAACAAATTACGGTTAACTTCGGTATGCATACATATACCATTTGCTCTCTTTTCGGTTACGGTCCAGACTACAATACGTACAAACATAAAATAGTAACATACAAATATCATGGGCCATATTTGATATCCCATATGTAATGTAGATTTGTAATGCCTAACCACGAAAAATGTTGTAAGCGTTTAATTTTGTTCTCTCGATTAAATCTTAAAACAAATTAGCAAAGATTAAATACATTTTACTATTTCTCATAATATCGGAAGACCATCTAATATCTTTTTCTAGCTAATTACTGGGTTAAATATCTCGTTTTAAAAATTAACTATTCAAATTGTGAAAATAAATTTGACAATTTTACAGCAATCTCTACTCATTTATATCAGATTTCCTCTTTTTATATATGTCTACTCGATTACTGGAGTTAAAAATCCAATGCTGTATAGATATTGACATTATTGAAAATATTTAATTTTACCAACCAAATTACACAAACAAAAAGAAAAGATAATGTCTGCACTTGACTAACTATAATATTAAAAATGTGAATGCAAACTGCACTTGAATATAAATTTTAAAATGTGAATGAAGACGTAAGCGTGTGCAATTTAGATAAACAAACTTGGCTAATGGTGTGAGTCAGTGAGTGTTTGATCTTCCAAAAGTACAGGGAGTTGGTTGGCTTTGCAAGGAGGCTAAGTATATGTATGGAAGATTACAATTTTGTTCCTTATGAGATCTAATTCCACTATGTATTTAATCTCATATATATTTGATAGAGAAATAAAAAAGGGGCAAGTTATATGTGCTGATTTAAAATTTATTTGTATGCTTTTTAATCAATCATTTTAGTATCTTACTTACAACTATATGTTATACATCTTACATAATGATTTTTAACAATAAATATACATATCTTTCGTGGAAGGTAACGGCTAAATCATTTTACGAGGCACTATTCACACAGTCGGTTGGACACAGAAAAGGTGAAGGATGTGGTTTTTAATTTAATAAGAACTCATAGAAAAAATGGAAATTTTATAAACCTGCTGCCAGTTCTTTAGCAACTTAAAATAACGCTTATGCTCAAAGCCAGAATCATGTTACAGTATCGAGCGGGTCCCATATTGTCACGAGGTTTTAATTTTACTTTTGCATTATGGGTTTATCAGACTGCGACAGTAATACTAATATTTGTTTATCATCTTGATCGTGTCGCTTATACGTTCACAATCTCTTTATAAGATATATAATGTGATTAAGAATCTCATTGTATTCCTAAAGGGGATAATAAAATAAACAAAATCAAAAACAAAAAGTATTCGATTTTGGTTTATCTATCTTCTAGCAAAAACCAAAATACCATGGGATTGCTCGCTCCAATTTCATTTGTCGGTAGTGCTACGACACGCACAGTCCCCACGCACAAATAGGCAATATTCTTATTAAATTAACAAGAATGAATATATACATAAAGGTAGCAAAATAGTTACCTTATACAAAATTAAAATTTTAGGCGGAAGGTTAGTTTTTTAATAGCTCAAATCATTCAGGTAAGAAGTATCGCTTATTAGTTATTACGTATTTTAATTTTAACATTCTAAGACCTATTACCTGGTTACTGCAACAACAACAAAAAGAGACATATCTGTTTAGTTGTTTACAAAACTCTAACCAACATGTAATAACATAATCGTAACTATTAATTTTGTTCTTAGTATCAAATATTGAATTGCGTAATAACATACACAATTTATTTCCCAAAAAAGTAACTGAATCAGTTTTTTTTTTTGTTTTTTTTTTTTTTGTAAAAGAACATTCATTGCATAACAGAAAGAAAATACTAAATAAATACTCCATTTTTTTCTAACAAAGAAAACAAAAGGTATGAAATAATAATTAGGTAGTTACGACGTCTTGGTTCTGCTGTATTAATTAAATTAGGTAGTAACCTACATTATATAAAGATAAAAATATTCTCTAATAATTTTATAATATTTAATTTATATTATCACATTTTTTTTTTAAAAAAAATATACAACTTAAAAAAAATATTTAAGCACAACTATATAGTAAGTATTATTTAAATATATAATGTGTCTATGAATTTAAATCTATAAATTTATAATAAATAAAATATGAAAGAGATTGTTTAATATTTTTGTATTTCCATTTCTAAATATATAAATTAATCTAAATTGAATTTAGTGATGATTTGAGGATTTATATAATATTACATCAAGTTTCTATATATACCTATAATTTAAAATGAAGTATAATACAAAAGTAAATAATTGTGTTTTGTGAATGAATAATATTAAACATAATATAAGTAAATAACATAACTGATATTGAATATATATATATATTGTAATAATTGGAAAAATAATTTATTTATAAATGGTTAAATTATAATCTTTTTAAAAAATATAGAATAGATAATAAAAAATTGAATGTATAATTTTGGTTAGTAAATTAATTTATATTTTATTAAAATAAATGTATATTTTTAGATATATAACAAATATTAGAACAATATTTCATAGTATTCATAATTAATAAGTAAATAATTTAAGTAATATTATACATATTTTATGGTGGATAAAATAATTTCTGTAAAATTTATATTTTAATGATTTTATAAAAAAAAAAATAATTGATTGAAAAATTAAATATATATTTTTAATAGATTAATTTCTATTTTTAAAAATAAATAGATATGTATATATATAATTATAAAATAAATATTATAAATCATATGATAAAAATACTATATATAAATTATATAATAATAGCATATATTGTAATTATTCTAATAAATTATATTTAATTTGAAAGTGATAAAATGATGATAATCATCATGATATTTTTGTAAATTACATGGTAATTATCATGGTAAGTTTATTTTTAAAAAGTGATTATCAAATATATATATATTGGGGATCTCCAAGTTATATATAAACAAATCTCGTGACTCACTCGCAGTTGCAGCAGAGTCACAGACAGTATCAGCTTCCTCACCACCACCGCCACCTATATATACATATGTATACATAAAATAATCCCAACCACCGACGTTCATTTTTCCTCCGACGCCGAGGCAATATGAAACTACATTTTTACCCTCTCGCACTAATTTTCATCTTCCTCCTCTCTAGTGCGGCAATGTCGTGGAGCCAGCACGACTACTCCGACGCACTCTCAAAATCAATCCTCTTCTTCGAAGGCCAACGCTCCGGTTACCTCCCGAACGACCAGCGTCTGACGTGGCGAAGGAATTCCGGTCTGAGCGACGGTTGGACGCACAACACCGATCTAACCGGCGGTTACTACGATGCCGGAGACAACGTCAAATTCAACTTTCCGATGGCTTTCACCACGACGATGCTCGCTTGGAGCGTGATTGAATTCGGAGAGCTCATGCCTCCGACGGAGCTTCGTAACGCCCTGGTCGCTCTCCGGTGGAGCTCTGATTACCTCCTCAAGTCCGTTTCTCAGCTACCTAACCGCATCTTCGTGCAGGTTCGTTTCGTTGTAAATTGGCTATTCAATTTCGTAACTGTTTTTGCCGGTGAGTGGCATTTTCTTTAGTGAATATGCAGTATGGGAGGGGTAGTTTGGGGAATTCATTAGCATTTTAAGAAACTGATTCGTTTTGGGTTTGCCAACAGATGAACGAAACTAACCCGTGAGTGGCTGTTTTGTTTTTTTGACTCTCAAGAGTCTCTCTGCATTTACCCTTTTTTGTCGTTGCGTCACACTTTTTTGGCCCCTTCCCTTTTTCCTTAATTTAATTCTTTCTTTCTCAACAGGAAATATCATTTATAATTCAATGTTTCCCAAAAACGTGAGTTATTTTTTCTATTATGAATTGAATGACAAAGTCGGGTAAGTAACATACGCACACGCAAAAACGTCCAATACTTATTTTTTTTTTTTTAAAAAAGCGTCCAATACTTATTGCAGCAGATTAGATGCTAAGCCATACTTTAAGAGGGAAACATAATCACTGTGTGAATTTACACATTACTATATAAGTCATCAACATGAATAGTGTGCCCGTACTTTTTAGTAAATAAATATAATGATGACCCAACAACTATTATTACTTTTAGTTGCAGGAATTTTGGATTATTTCTTTAAACAACAATAAAATTTGTTGACTATAAATGTAACCAATTGATAATGAGAATTTCAATAACACACCTGTATATATCATTAGTGAATTGATTGTAGAATTTATCAACATTGATTCATAGTCGTTACATCATACTATATGATCATTTAATAATACGAGTTGAGAGATGCATTAATAGAGATTTGTCTCTCTCATAATCCTTCTATTCTCGTTGTTATAGTATTATTTAAAAAAATCAGAAATGATATATTATGTTGATATTGTTTGGTATATTTCTTATTTTATTCATGAGTGATTGCTTTATTTAGAGGATTAATTTGAAATATGCAAACTAATTAAAGTAGAAAATAATTAAACGAACTTGTGATAGGTAGGTGATCCAATTGCAGATCATAATTGCTGGGAAAGACCTGAAGATATGGATACACCACGTACTGCTTACGCTGTAAATGCCCCGAATCCAGCTTCTGAAGTGGCCGGAGAAATCACAGCGGCCCTCTCGGGCGCTTCAATTGCTTTCCGATCATCGGATCCAGGCTACTCTCAGACGTTGCTCCAAAATGCTGTAAAAACGTTTCAGTTCGCTGATATGTACCGTGGTGCTTATAGCAGCAATGATGATATCAAAAACGACGTTTGTCCTTTCTACTGCGATTTCAACGGATTTCAGGTAGAAAAACAAAAAACTAAAGCTATTATTTGGATCACTAGAAAAGTTGGTAGCAAAAAAAATTTCAACACAAAATTAAATATTACAACACGCGATCTATTTTTACAATCTTGATAATAATTACATTATGTTTCTTAATTGGTGATTTTTTATAATGTCTTGGAATGGGTATAGGATGAGTTATTGTGGGGAGCAGCTTGGCTAAGAAAAGCGACTGGTGATGAAAGTTACCTTAACTACATCGAGGGTAACCGTGAACCCTTTGGTGCTAGCGAGAACGTCGACGAATTTGGCTGGGACAACAAGATTGGTGGACTTAATGTTCTCGTGTCAAAGGTTAGATCCAAAATCTATATTAACCTTATGATCAGAGTTACGTGTTCAAATCGAAATTTTAACTTTAATTAACTCTAGTAAAGCAAGTAGAAACACGAGCCTTTCACGTGCATGTAAAAGTTATATTCTTTTGTTTCCGTGTACGTGAATCCAACATGACCCGGTTAAGACACAAACCGGTATGGTAACCGATGAATTTAACGGTTTAACTTTAATTCCGGTACAGGAAGTTATAGCCGGGAACATGTACAACCTAGAGGCGTACAAGGCGTCGGCGGAGAGCTTCATGTGTAGTTTGATACCAGAGTCTCCGGGACAACACGTTGAGTACACTCCCGGCGGTCTTCTTTATAAGCCCGGCGGTAGTCAGCTCCAGCACGCGACCACGATATCTTTCCTCTTGCTTGTCTACGCTCAGTATCTTTCTAGAAGCTCCCTCTCCCTCAATTGTGGTAGTCTCTCCGTCCCTCCTGATCATCTACGCCGTCTCGCCAAGAAACAGGTTAGACCCGTCTGAGTTGGTTTGGTTTGAGTTTTTCGTGATTGGTTGTCCTCTCATCTTTGTTACGGATAAGTCACCTAAACCGGGGGATATACGTATCAATAAATTAGCATGCCTGAAAGCAAAGGAATACAAATTCATTATCAGAATTGATGCCAAAATATAATTCTAGACGGCCATGGCTTTTATTATTATTAGGGATTATTCTTATTTTGTTATTATGTTGAATTATGTAATTTGTCGTTTCCACAATTAGAATACTTTTGTTTTATATATTGATTACACCCACCTATATATTTAGTAGTTTTTCTTGTATTATACGATTTCGTTTCCGATTTTTTGCTAGGTAATGCTATCCTGTAGAAAACATCATTTATGTATCATATCCGACAATGATAAGTATTCGTTTTGATTATTTAATTGGAAAATGAAGGTGGACTATATTTTGGGGGAGAATCCAATGGGGTTATCATACATGGTCGGGTACGGAGAGAGGTATCCAAAGAGGATCCACCACCGTGGCTCATCACTGCCGTCGATCGTAGACCATCCAGGAGCCATAGGGTGCAAAGACGGGTCGGTTTATTTCAACTCGACCGAACCAAACCCGAACGTTTTGATTGGAGCGGTGGTGGGTGGCCCCGGAGAGGACGATAAGTACGATGATGATCGGTCCGATTTCCGCAAGTCGGAGCCCACTACTTACATCAATGCTCCTTTCGTTGGTGTATTGGCTTACTTTGCGGCCAATCCTGGTTTTAGCTGACGTCATCGGGGTAAAATTAGATATCAAAAGAATGGGAGTATATTTTTTTTAGAAGTCTCTCATCTCTACGCAAAGCTAAAGAAAGAAGCAGCTTTTTTTTTTCTTAAAAGTAAATTTAAATCTGAATATCTCATTCGGATTACTTTACTTGGATATCATCTTTTTAATCAAATGTAATGGATAGTCTATTCGTATATCACACACACACACACTGATATTTATATGGAAAATATAATGGTTGTTACAGAAAATGGATCCAAATATTTATTTTTAACCGAGAGATTCACAACTGTTGTCCAAAAGAAAAAAACTGAGAGCCATATTTTTTTTACAGTCTCTAATAAATGGATATATGGATTTCGTAGTGATGAATAAGACCGTTAGATCAAATCTGAATCGATTATAGTGTGAACCAACATGGCCAATAGATCATCATTGTTGATACATTAATTGATCTTTTGCATGAAATATTTATCTAGAGGAGATTGGAGTACTTCCATTTTTAGAAATTATTATTCTCTATTTTAATATTGTTGCATCTCGAGACATACATATCTGCACACATTCAATACTAAGTTGAGCATGTTAAAAGATACTAGAAAAAAACTATAACTTGAGTATTAACATCAATTTAGTTTGGTTTGTTGTGTGTCCGTACTGCTTTTGTAATGATTATAATCATTGAGTGGGATAGACTATTTTATAAGTCTATGATTGTACAAATGATTTATTGATACAACTAAAGTCAACAAATTATAATTGAATGCCATAAAAGAGGAGGAAAATAAACGAAACCCGGCTACTAAAACTAATAATAGCTGTTAGCTATTTAAAAAATATAAATAATGTACATTTAATTCTAATTTGAGTACTATCTTCTTAAAAACTGTTTAGTTTAATGTTTGGATATACACAAAAGAAAAGAGGTTTGGATATGCTCGAAATTAAATATTTCAAAAAGAATATACAATGCAATAATTGTGGAAACTAAAATGAAAGATGATGGTGATGGAAACGAACAAATATGTGCCTTATAGAATAAAATATATAATATATAATTCTATAGTATATATATATATATATATATATATATATTATACTATATTTGTTTTGAGTTGCGATTATAAGTTTATTTGGTAGAATAAAAAATGGAAAAAAATTAACCAAAATTAGGAGTGTGTGTTAACTCCATAACAAAAGTTTATATGCTAGTTATTTCTGGAAATAAATTTAACAAAATCCATGCCAAAGTTTACAAAATAAAGAAGAGTTCTTCCAGGAAATATTTGATTCTAGTCCGATTCACGAAAAAATTCAGATTTCATTCCTCTACCGTTTGACCAATTACACTTATGCTGATAAGATATAATTTAAATAAATTTATCTTTCTCATTGCACCTTTTTGCAGAATATCGAAATATGGAGAATTTCTAAATATATAGAAAGAACCAAAATAAAAATGTCGAAATAGTTTTTACCAGTTATAATGGTAAAATCAACCTTTTCTTTTCTGAAAAAATTTGGTAGAATAAAAAAGAATTTTTTTTTTCAATCATCATAACTGGCACTGTATGTATTTGGAAACAGATGGTCAGATAAAATCTAACTTGAATACTCTTGTTTAAAAGTTATTGGATTTTTTTTTTTGTGTCAAACATTAAAAGTTACTGGATTTATAAAAATAATAATTCTAATAAAAATGAATAAATTCAAAGATATTTATCTAAATTTGAGGTTCATACAATAACAAGAATAATGATTTACAAGATTTCTTGTAAACAATAGAGAACTCGAGGTATGACTAGAACAATATTGTGAATGTTTGTTTAATACATGCATGGATGGATCCTTACCAAACCAAATGTATTGGTAACTTACCAAATTTACCAGATACCTATACATGAATAAGAGGTTATAGCTCTATAAATATGAACCCTAAGCCCTCAAAACTAAATGCCAAAAATCAAAATCTTAAAGTCCTTATTGTAAAATAAAAATAAAAAAATGAAACCATCGATTTTCGTTTCAACCGTTTCCATACTTCTCCTTCTCCTTTTACCACCGGCGATCCCTCACGACTACTCCGATGCTCTGAGTAAGTCAATCCTCTTCTTCGAAGGTCAGCGCTCCGGTCGTCTTCCCAAACAACAAAGGATGAGGTGGCGTGGTAACTCTGCACTCAACGACGGCAAAAACCTTAACACCAACCTCGTTGGTGGTTACTACGACGCGGGAGACAACGTTAAGTTTCACTTTCCGATGGCTTTTACGGCCACGATGCTTGCTTGGAGCTCTATCGACTTCGGCAGTTACATGTCTCAGAATGATTTGAGACACAATCGCTTAGCTCTCAAGTGGGCCACCGATTATCTCTTGAAGACTGTCTCACAACTACCTAATCGCATTTTCGTCCATGTACGTATAAACAAACCCCTAATGCGCCGTCGTTTTATTTACTGTGCGTAATCACGATTCGATTTTCACCATCTATTGACATAAACGTTATAGTATGACATCTTTAATATTTATAGTCACTAATACATACCGACACCGTTATCAATAATCTGGTTTTCACCATTTTGTTGTGCGTTATCGTCATTTTAATAATTTTACAATTGAAAAAAAATCGGAAATCAGGAATATGTACTTTTAAGTTCTATCTGTGGTTGGGTATACAGAATATACTAGTGTATAATTACGTATAAATTTGCATTTATCAAGACTTTAAAAACATTATATATGGTTATACTATAGTCGGAAAGAACTTATAGAACTCCAAGGTATGTTGATGATGACAGAATAAAATTGTATATCATCATTGAGAAGAAGTAATCAATTTCCATTGATTGGTTTCTTCGTATGCTATATATTGTTTTACGAAATCACAGTTTAAAAGGAATAATATATGACGTACACTGTAACTTAGGCTTACATAATATGGTATAGGTAGGTGAAGCACAAGCCGACCATGATTGTTGGGAAAGGCCGGAAGATATGGACACGCCACGAACCGCTTTCGCTTTAGATGCACCAAAACCAGCATCCGATCTAGCAGGTGAAATCGCTGCAGCGTTGGCAGCCGCTTCAATCGCATTCAAACAATCAAATCCTAAATATTCCAAAACACTGCTGGAGAAAGCCATACAAACGTTTCAGTACGCAGATCTACATCGAGGTTCTTATACCGATAATCCAAACGTGAACCAAGCCGTTTGCCCTTTCTACTGCAGTGTTAATGGATATAAGGTATACCTTTATTTCTGACAATTGTACAATAAAATTTAATAGGTCTATACACTATCGGTCTTAATTTCAGGTAAATGGTATTGTTTTCACGTAGGATGAGTTGCTCTGGGGAGCTGCGTGGTTGAGAAGAGCGACTGGTAGTGATTTTTACCTAGAGTACTTGGTGAAGAATCGTCAAGCTTTCGGTGAAGATTCCAATTACTTGGAGTTTGGCTGGGACAACAAATTTGGGGGAGTTAATGTTCTCATTGCTAAGGTTTGATCCACTTCTCTATATGATCTTCTAAAACTACGAGACGAAAATAAAAACTGATGAAATAAAAGACATAACGATTGATGTACTATTAATTAATGCTTGCGATTAAGGTGTATATTTTTCCGGTAATTTTTATTTACATCCTCGTTTAAAACAAACATATATTGAAATTTAATTCAAACTAAACGTTACATCGTCAATTTGGCTGAACAGGAAATATTTGAGAAGGATGTGACTGCGTTAACAGCATATAAAGATGGCGCAGAGAGAATGATGTGTGCATTTTTTCGGGAAACCGCCGGTCCACACATGAGTTACACACCCAGCGGTCTTCTTTACAAACCCGGCAGCAGCCAGCTCCAGAACACGGCCGCACTGTCTTTCCTCCTCCTTACCTACGCGGATTACCTCTCTAAATCCTCTCAACAACTCCATTGCGGTAACCTCAAGTTTCAACCGGATTCTCTTCGCAGCGTAGTCAAACGACAGGTAGTTAATATATTAGATGTTATAAAACTCTTTAAAATGGCAACTTCATTATTTTTTTCCACCGTTATTGTGTACATATCGGTCTAATAAAATGTTATTTGTGTATTTTTTTTTTCCGGAAGGTGGACTACGTTTTGGGAGATAATCCAATGAAGTTGTCATACATGGTTGGGTACGGTGATCATTACCCGCGACAGATCCACCACCGTGGCTCGTCTATACCGTCTTTCAAATCTCATCCGAATTCGTTCGGGTGCGTACAAGGATGGAGTATTTTCGCATCACCCGATCCAGACCCGAACGTTCTAGTAGGAGCGGTGATTGGAGGGCCTGACGTAGATGATACATTTATTGGAAGACGGACAAATGCTAGCGACACGGAGCCCACGACGTACATCAATGCACCTTTTGTTGGTGTCTTTGCGTACTTTAGAAGCAATCCCAACTTCTCTTGACTTCAAATTTCTTTTTACAAATCTGGAAAATCCAAATGTACAGACTTTTTGAGGGTTATCTCAGATGAGAAGACCCATCACGAAGACATACATGTACAATGATTTGTGTGGACATTCATCAATTACCAGATTTCTTAGTTTTATTTTAGAAAAATAATCATATGATTTTTTTTTTAAAGTACCATTCCAAAAAAAAGACACAAGGAGATTCATAGCCCCTTGTTAAAAACTTATCATTTTTCAAACTATAGTCCTAAAATGGTATTTTTTATTTTGGAAAAATGGTAGTTTCAAAAAGTTACTTTAACTCTATACAATTTACGTAAATTCCACTAGAAAAGCATCAAAGGAAGGCTAGAATGCAAAATCGAGTACTCCAGGTGACATTTGGGGAAGAACATATTACATGTTTTGGAAAAATGGTAGTTTCAAAAAGTTACTTTAACTCAATACAATTTACGTAAACTCCACTAGAAAAGCATCAAAGGAAGGCTAGAATGCAAAATCGAGTACTCCAGGTGACATTTGGGGAAGAACATATTATATGTTTTGGTCATTGATCTGAGGAGATGGACCAACCTAGACATAGTCATCGAAAAAAACCATTTCAAATTTAAATTTTTAATCATATGTATATATTTATCCATCCACAAATTAATATATTCGAGATATGGTTTATCTGTTCTGAACTAACTAAATTCTTAATTATTATATTAAATATGTGGAAATATTTTATAAAATAGCTTTTATACACTCTGCATTACAAGAGATAGTCGTTTTTCCGAAAGTTTAAGATTGAGTTTTAGTCTCAAAACCTAGTAGACTATATTTTAACTATATATTTTTTATTGGTTTTGTGATAGTAATGATTATATATATAAACTTATTTGGTCTAGGTGGATTACATTTTGGGAGATAATCCAATGAAACTGTCGTACATGATCGGGTAAGGTGACCATAGTCCGCGACAGATCCACCACCGTGGCGCATCCTCACCCCACAACCATTGATTAAATGTTCAGAAGGGTGGAATATTTTATACAAAGCAACAGTGAGGCCCTTGTATAAATCTCGAAAATGTTTGGGCTATAAGCCTATAATTAAAAGAGAACAAGTTACCCAACTTAGCACTCAAAACGGCATCGTACTTGGCACGGTTTTTTTTTTTGCCAAACTTGATGAGGTGTGGTCTCGTCTCCTAGATTATTTTAAAATTGGAAGAGCGAGTTTCCTTCTTAGGGTTTCTATGGGATTTTCGAATCGATAAAGGTCAGCCATTTCATGAATTACTGGGTAATTATTGGACTATAATAACTTAATTAAGTGTAGACTAAGTAGAATTCTCGTCTTACTTACTGCTTGCGTATTTGACATTTATACACACGCCTTGATTGATTCGATTTCGATATATGAGTTTCCGATTCTTGAGCGTTCGAATTTTGCGAAGTTAGGCATTTCAATTTTGGTGGTGAACAAAACGGAGAAGTAGGCCTTTTATAATCAAGCACCGATTCAGTTCACATCAATGTATGTAACAGTCTCTTTTGCTCCCCTTAAGCTTCAATTTCGTGAATTGGTTACAAGTGCTTGGAAACTCTATGTTTTTATTTTTACTATTGTGCTGTCTTAAAATGATCTGTGTGTGTTTTGTTTTTGTAGCCATGTCTGAACGAGAAGACGCAGCAGGGATTTCTCTTTCCGAGGAAGATGTTTCTCCTGAAGCTTCTTTAGCTTGGGCTGATTCCTGCATCATCAGTTTTCCAGATGATCCAGACGACAGTAACTGGGGAACATTTAGAGATGCTTTGACAGAAATCATCCATGTCCATCCCGACATGTTTGTTCCTTCACCACCAACTACGAGTGTCCCGACGTCTCCAGACGAGGATATGACTGAAGTCGACTCAGTTGTTATGCGGAGTTTTGTACCTGAAGCTGCTCCTTCACCCAACTCCGATAACATCATTTCATCGAATGAACAAGTCAGCGAGATTGTCTCTTTGCTAACCTTTGAATCAGACCCGTCAATGAATTCTTTACAAGTTCCTTACTTTTCACCAGCGTCCACCGCGGAGAAACGAACAACCCGTCGACCAGTGGACGATCATACCACAGATCTTGAAGGTGTGGAATGTATAGAAGAGGATGGTTCTGTGAACAACGCAGCCGACGCGGAAGATGAACCAGAGTCCGAAATGTCTCATGTCTTCAAGGATGATTTCATGAGCAGATACATTCAAGACAGTGTTGGCGATTTTGATGTTCCAGAGGATCCGGTTAAAGTAACTCCGCAAGAGATTTTCAAGGTGTGGGATCTTGACGTTGTGGGGGATGATGATGATGAAGAAGATGGGTTGGTACTGCAGCTCAAGGAAGCACTCCATGAGTCTTCCACGGTTCAGCCGCTGGATGATGATCAACTTGTTGTCGACAAGAGTTTTATCGATGATTTGATAGCTGGGATCTCGGATCTGTCTCTCACAGAAACATTTAAGTGAGTATGTTTGTATTTTACATCAGAAACTCTCTTAGTCCTACTTCTTAACTGGCAGAAACCGGTTTGAGATAGTGCTAAACATTCTAGACTAGACCGAAAGTCTCAAGGCTCAAGTTGGTGCTTCCACGATCCATTTGGCCACCTGTTTTGCAATCTCTTAGTCACCATGTAGACTTCAAATCTCTTAAAATCTCCATACTTAACCGTGGCCTTAAGAAAACGCTGGGATTCACGTCTTAACATAAGTCTTTTCCTCTGAATGTAAACTTTCCTCTGGTCTTCACTCGTCATTCAAGAAATAAATTTCGCCTTTCAAATCCTATAAGAAAAAACATACAAATTATGATCTAGACACTTTTTTAATTGATTGATTGATGATTATCTTATGATAAAATCTACTCTGATTAGTGATATTGGTTACTTCTTCTCCTACGGTTGGTACCCAGCGTTGCGAAAACCTCTACTCATATCCAAAGGTCCACTACGGTATATGTTACACATGGCACGTGAGATGATCAATGAAGAGACACGTAGATGACGTGGTAAGCTCTTCACCGTCAATTTTTAGACTTCAGTAAACTGATAAATGATAGTAATAAAAGTCTTCAGCTCTTAAAATATTTAAAATGATTCCAACCGCATGATTTCTTCTTCTCTTATCAAATCACCGCTTATGTTAATCTATAACCTGTTGCCACCATTTTTAATTGAATACGATGCGTTTGTCTTTGAGCTCAACATCATGACAACATGTATTAGAGACATACAATTCAAGAAAACAAAAGTTATATATTAATAACATAATATTACTGTAATATTAACGTAATATTACGGTCCACGGTGCTGCATATTAATTCTAGAGGTTTTTTTTATAAATTTTGGTACATGCTAAGTTGCTAATGGCATAAATTATATTTCCTTTGCCATGAGAAATCGTGTCATGAACGAATCTTTTCCCTTTTTTGGGGTACTTATTCGATTATTTCCTGTACAAGCAAACAAAAAACAAGCAAACATGTAACGACGGGGATGGCATAAAAGGAGTATCGATTCCTTGGTATTTTCTTGATATGTGAATACTACAAGATTACGGTCCACGTGGCGGAGTGTAATTGGCAAGGTCACAAGAACCTCAAATAACTGATCTGATGAGAAATATAAATCCAAAAGAGGGAGAGTGAGGTTGCTCCTCCTCAGAGATAAGGTGGTGTCATCATAAGCTAATTTACTGTGTGTCTCTCAAACAAACCAAAGGCAGAGAAGAGAAAGAGATAACATTAACAGAAATGGCATCAACCTCACTCCTCAAGGCATCTCCCGTGTTGGACAAATCGGAGTGGGTCAAGGGACAAAGCGTTCTCTTCCGTCAGCCTTCTTCCGCCTCCGTCGTCCTTCGCAACCGCGCCACCGCCCTTACCGTCCGTGCCGCTTCTTCCTACGCCGATGAGCTCGTTAAGACAGCGGTTAGTACTCCCACACATAATCCTCTTACTTTGCCACGTGTCTTATCTGCATGATTCATAAAGGTCCTTTTTTTTTCTTTTGACCTTTTGAATTCGGAATGTCTTAATTCTGTTCTGTTTTCACCTTTTCCTATGTAGTTTGGTTCCGTTCTTTTTTTACCGTTTAAATTTCGTTTCCTATATTGGTTTTAGATATGTGATTTAGAATTTTATTAGTTGGGCTCTGATTTTAGTTCCTGCTTGTTCTTGTATAGAAATATTAGTATAAAATAAAATCAAATTATGCAAAACATTAGTATAAATAAGTCGAAATATACTAATAAACCAAATTATGTTTTTGGTGTTGGGCAGAAAACAATTGCGTCTCCGGGACGCGGAATCTTGGCGATGGACGAGTCGAACGCGACATGCGGGAAGCGTTTGGACTCGATAGGGCTAGAGAACACTGAGGCAAACCGTCAAGCATACAGGACATTGCTGGTCTCTGCACCAGGACTCGGACAGTACATCTCTGGCGCAATCCTGTTCGAGGAGACTCTGTATCAGTCTACCACCGAAGGCAAGAAAATGGTCGACGTCCTCGTCGAGCAGAACATCGTCCCCGGCATCAAAGTCGACAAGGTATAGATTTGATAGATTATATACCAACGTGGTGCTTGATTTGAGGAATCTAAACGAGCTGTATCTATGGAATTAGGGTTTGGTGCCACTTGTTGGCTCTAACAATGAGTCATGGTGCCAAGGACTCGATGGTCTATCCTCTCGGACCGCTGCTTACTACCAACAGGGTGCCCGTTTCGCCAAATGGTATGGAGTAGTACTCTCTGTTCCTACCCAAAATGTTTCCTCTCCGGACAAATTTATAGTGGCTTTGGTCTTGATGGTTTATTAGGCGTACTGTCGTGAGCATTCCCAATGGTCCGTCTGCTCTCGCTGTAAAAGAAGCTGCTTGGGGGCTTGCTCGATACGCTGCCATTTCACAAGTAAAACACATTGCTTTTCCTTCAAGAAACAGGTCAAATCGGATTCTTTTAAGCTATTTAACACGCGAATTGCGTTTTTTCAGGACAGTGGATTGGTTCCAATTGTGGAGCCAGAGATCTTGTTGGACGGAGAACACGACATTGACAGGACATACGATGTAGCAGAGAAGGTTTGGGCTGAGGTTTTCTTCTACCTTGCTCAGAACAATGTCATGTTTGAAGGTATTTTCGTTATATGGAGCTTATCTTATACCAGTTGCAATGTCTTAAAAATCAACGTCTTACCGGATAAATTCAACATCTTCTACACAGGTATCCTCCTTAAACCGAGCATGGTAACTCCCGGAGCAGAGTCAAAAGACAGAGCTACTCCTGAACAAGTTGCCTCCTACACCCTCAAGCTCCTCCGCAACAGAATCCCACCTGCCGTCCCCGGAATCATGGCAAGCTCTTTCCCTCCCTTTGCGTGAATCCACAGCATCAAATTCCGCCAAAAAGAAAAAAAATGCTCGATTCGATAGTAAACAGTCTTTATGAAGAAAACCCTGATCTTGGTTGCTTGAGGTGAAAATAAACTGTTTGTGTTTTCCTTTTTGCAGTTCTTGTCCGGAGGACAGTCTGAGTTGGAGGCAACGTTGAACCTGAACGCGATGAACCAGGCACCAAACCCGTGGCACGTGTCCTTCTCCTACGCTCGTGCCCTGCAGAACACTTGTCTGAAAACATGGGGAGGCAGAGCTGAGAACGTGAATGCAGCTCAGACCACTCTTTTGGCTCGAGCCAAGGCCAATTCGTTGGCTCAGCTCGGAAAATACACCGGAGAAGGTGAGTCCGAAGAGGCTAAGGAGGGTATGTTCGTCAAAGGCTACACCTATTAAAGACAACAATGTTGAAGAGATCATGATGCTGTGAAAGGAGACAAAGCAAATGTTTTGATTGCATTTGTTTTTGAGTTTGGTTGTTATTATCATGTCAAAAATTTATTTTCGCTGCTTGATTTGCATTAGCTACTCCTTTTAATAAGTTTTTAATATATTGAAGTTATCTATCTTGACCTATTTAAACTTCGAAATTATTCTCGAGAAATAGTCTACGCTAAAATGACTGGGCTCGGGAAACTAAAATTCTAGATCGTTATGTTTGACATCCGATCCAAAATCCGTGTACGAGTACTCAACAAATTACAAACGTCAAATGCATTTGAAATCAAACGAAAATAGCAGCAAAATGCATTTGAAATCTACGGCGTGGATGGCTTGGGACTTTCTGTATTTACATATGACTTTTTTAGGATTTGTATGGGGAATCACGGTCTATATTTTGATACTTGTCATCATTAATCAGTTGTACTTGCTACATCATCCTGGTATTTTAAATGTAGGTTACAGTAGCAGTTATTATGACGATATGTGAAACTTTTTGATGAAGAAGTAGTGGCTTCTTTTTTTTTTTTTTCCCCAACAAGTAGTGGCTTCAAATGAAGAGGATATTGAGAGATCCCAATATTTTTTTATATATTTGTAAATGATATTATATTATAGATTTGAAGTTTAATGTTATTCAACTAAAATAATTTAATACTTCAACAAAGTTATATATCTAATTAAAAAAAAATACTTCATGAAAGTAGAAAATTTATTTAATATAAAAATCAAATGAAAAATAATTCAAAAATTAAACAATCAAAATAAATAAAAAACTATCAAATTCTTCTATGTAGTTTTGCATGTTCTTAGTTTTTCCTAATTTTTTTTTTAAAAAAGTTTTAATTTGCTTTATAAGTTATAATATATTTATTTATAAACTTGTATAACCTACACACTAATCTAGTATATAAAACTATGAATCCATAGAGTTTAATACAAATGCACTAACATGGGCCTTTCCATAACCAGTGGGCTTTATCCCTTAACTGGCTCAGTTTTGGTACTTTATGTTTCCTCTATAAATTTTCCAGAGAGGGTTTTATAATTAGGGGAAAAAAACCAGAAATAAATAAAATATTCAGAATTTCAGATATTAGCTTATACATTCATGTGAGCCATGGCCTTTAAACTAAGATAATAATGCACAAACAAGACAAGCCTTCTTCCTTCTTCAACAACAAAGCTTCGGTTACACCAAACCCTGCAACAATCATGGAATCAAAAAGAAAGGAACAAGAAAACATGAACATCCCATTTCTTTACACTTTTTTACAACCTTCTTTTAACTCATTCTCACTCTCACCTTATCACTTCTCAGGCTCTCGTTTAAAGGGTCCAACTGGTACAACACCTGCAGGCTCGTGATTGTTCGCGTTATTTACATCGATACCCTGCTCATTTGAGAAACAAAACAAATTGACAACACACACACAAAAAAGTCAAAACATTGAGAGTGATCTATATATATATGTGTCTGACAGATAGGTAGAGAGATTCAAGTACTTGGTTATTTGATGCTGGCTCATGTACTCTCTGCGGGTTAGCGTTTAGATCAATCATTTCGTCATCAATCTTGCCATTAGCTTCACCGTTTGCATTTGCAGAGACTCTATGGTTTTGCAAACTGTCTCTCGTATTGTTTGGTTTAGGCTTGTCCCCTGGAAACTACATGAAGAACGATACAACGAAATTGACGCTCAAGTGATTTGTCTTCGCGTGAGAGAAACAGAACAGAGAAGTTAATTCAAACCTCGATTCTCTGTCTGAGCAAAAGGAACCGCCCGTGCGTTCTCTTGCCACCAACATGTACTACCATGTCACATTGCAGACAAAGCGAACTACCGTCTATCTCACAGAAAAAGAAGGCTGACGCCGGGGAGAACAGAAAAGAATGAGATCTATGCGAAAACATTTTGAAACATGAGTGTGGAAGAGTCAATGCAAAGAGATCATACCAGGTGCATTTTCGCATATATCGCAGCACGGGGCATTGCTTGGTTCGGCTAAACCTACACGTACGTGCCGACTAGCTAGCTTATTGCACATATGAACCTGAAAAAAAAACATTACAAAGTTTTGAATCAAGTGAACCCATTTTCGGTCAAAATTCATTGGAGACAAGAATGAAAATAAAAAAAAAAGATCTACAAGCTGCTCAGAGCTATTGCAAAAGGAAAAGACTAAGGACTCGAGAAGGACTGTAAAATGTTACCCTTAAGAGCCATCTAACTGAAGTAAGGATTAATCGCAAAGAGCGGAAAAATTGAATATTTTCTTTCTCCAGAAGTTAATGCTAAATGCAAACTTTGGAGACAAAACACTTCCCTGCAATGCACATGACGGAGCATAATCACTGAAATCGTAGCAGCAAAATACTTTGAATCTCATGTTAATCAAACATGAAGAGAAGACCAAATGAGAAACAATGCAAAAGATGTCATCTTTTTCTACTTGAAAAAAGCAATTTGATAAACAGTCTTAAGGACCAAATCTCGCAATCTAGTCTACAGCACAAAAGTTGCCTACTTTGTTAACTCGTGGAGTAAAGTGACTTACATACAAGGAACAAGCACACACAAGATCTCCGAGATCAAATATCAATCGAGCAAACAAGGAAAATCCATTAGACATAAAAGACAAGAAAGACTCGATCTTTCACCAACACATGAGAGCAGAGAGCTTTTTGAAAAGAGAGAGAGAGATTACTTTTTCATCGCAGGCGCGGCAAAGAGCAGCTTCATCGGCCGCGCAAAAGACGATAGCGGCTGCGTTCTCGCACGCATCGCATAAAATTCGCATCTTTAGTCTTCGGTCTTTCAAAAAGTCGTTTTCTCACTCTATCTATATTAGGAACAGCCAATCCCAACTCCAAGGCAAGTTCTTTAGCCAGAACTCAGATTGCGATTGAAAGAGATGAAGTGGATTAAGTAGAAATCTGATTAAGGGTTAGGATTACACTTTGGTATCAGTCAATCCAAAGGAAGAAGAAGAAAGAAAGGAAGAAACTTTTTTATGATTATTTTATGGCTCCTTTTAAATCCTTTCTCACGATGGAGGGGAGAAGCTTGAGAGACCACAAGACACGACCCAAATCCCACGCGCCGAGATTATCATATATGCCTGCCTACTCGCTGTTATCACCAGTACCTACTCGCTATTACAGCAAAAATCTGTTAATTACCTACTACTTTAGGTAATTTCTCAAACTTGTGTAGTTTTATAAAATAGTAAGAGAAATGTATGTCGTAGTATGGGTTAGGAGGACATAATGTAATATCTTTAGTGGAAGTATGTTTTCTATTTTAATATAATTTGATAAAAGTCCATTTAAAGACAAAAAGAAGATTATCTCGACTAGCTATAGATGGGGACCCTAGTCGTGAAGACAAGAGTCTCTATGCCATCTGGAAGGTCATTGATGTGTCTCCCTGAAGCAGACTCGTCCTTCTGTTTCCTTCCTTTAGGTGAATCTCACTCTGAGATAAGTTTTTATTGTCATTCAATTAGTACATTACATGGTTTATACTTTACAGAAATTATAATTAGATGAGGGATATTTTATCTCAACTTGTTTAAAAGGTAATAGTGGTGCAATAGATTTTGGACGTGTGGCTGGCTATTTATTTAAAAAATTAATAAAAATGGGGAAAAAAATAAGAGCCACAAGAGGAAATAAAAAAGACAAAAAGGTGGGTGGGCCAAATGTCACCAGCCATTTAAAATTGGTGGTCGAGAAGTAGCTGAAAGCAACTCTCAAAACTCTTTTTGTGGCCTTCGTTTAAAGTTGTTCTTTTCTTTACCTGTATTCGGATTTAACTAAGATCCGATAAAGCTATGTTAGATTTGCTTGAGATTTTTTCCCAATTTTAATTTCCAATGAATTTCCATAGTATATCGAAAATTTTCTCCTTTTTAGATTTTCTTAGCGTTTTTAAAATTAGTTAAATTTTGTAATGTCACGCGATTTTTGTGAACTGTTAACTCAATTTTTTTCCTGTACTAATACATGTACGTGTATAGCTGATATATTTGTCAGGAAGGTTAATGGATGTTCCGAAAATACCATTATTCTACGGTGTTTGTATATATTGACGTTTTTGGTGTTATTTTCAACGTATTGTCAAACCAACGTTTGTATGTGCTAATGTGCATGCAAACTTCACATATGTGCATGTAATTAATTATGTGCAACGAGAAAGCTAACGTTTTCCATTCGTATTAAGCAATCTCGATGTATATTACAATTATCTGGAGTAACTGGTTAAATAGACTACACAACTGACCTTTGTTTAAAGTTGTTTTCTTCCTTATCTATATTCGGATTAACCTAAAGATCTTAATAGTTATATAGTAGATTCGCTTAAGATTTTTTCCTACTTTTTTCCCAATGAATCTCCTCCATAGTATAGCTAACTCATTCTAAAGTCTTTGTATGTATCGACTGCTTTTGTTGTTATCAAACAATTTTCATATTCAATGCTTACACACGAGGTTAACGTTTTACCCAAAATTTTCAATGCTAATAGCCTTCCCACCATTAACAAGAATCTTTACAATAGTTTCGCTCTTTGCAGTAGCTTAGACTTTAGTGTTTATTAAAAAATGTGGACTTTTGGGTTTCCCACAACAGATTGTAAAAAGTTTGAAAAATGTGATATGTCTTAATATGATTGTCTATATTAATGTAAACATATTCATTTTTTTATTTTTTATTTCTTTATGTTCATATCATTCTTGTTTCATAGATTTTAGATGAACATATAGTGAATTGATAAAATCTGCAGTATTTAGTAGTAATACAATCTGAATGTCATATAACTCCAAAGAGTCTAATTATCTCACATGTGTCAGTATCTTTTAGGTGACCAATTAGATCATTCTTGTATTCCACACCTAAAACATTGGTAGCTATCTTTTTGTTGGATCACCTGAAAAAAAATCAAAATAAACTAAAGAAATATAAGAACCATGATATGTGACATAACAAAGAAATGAACATGCAAAACCATGAAAAATACTATTCCATTTGGGGAAATAAATATGCTAAATTGCCAGATATGTCACCAAATAAGAAAGCAAAACTTACTTTGAAGGCCAAGTGAACATGCCAAAGGTGGCCTAATCTATCTCTATATTATATGGAATGGGCTTAGTGGTCAAACGGATTGAGATATTAGCCCAAAACAAAAACGAAAAACAAACAATAACATTTAGACTTTCGTCACATTTGAGACCATTTCTTTCTCGGGACCAAATCAATGTGGATGAGTCCAGTGGTCCCTCTAGAGAGAGAGCTAAAATGCAAATTGTAGAATAAGACGACGACGAAGAACAACAATCAAATTACAGTAGCAGAGAGAGAGTGGAATAAACCAATATATTGTAATAAACCAATATATTGTGATATTTCTCTATCTATCACTCAAGATCTTTCAGTTTCTTTGTCGGGGCTGCTTAATATTTTGGGTTTTCCGGTTATCAATTTCTCTATCTATCAGTCAGTATCTATCCGTTAATTGCAAAAAGATTTTGAAGATCAGAGCTACGAAGTATGAGTGAGAGAGAAGGCTTCTGGAACCGGAACCACATTGCCTTGAGGAAGAAGCCAACTCCACAAGGTAAAAGACCTTTTTAGATGTTTGCCATATATATAGGATTAAATCTTAGGACTCTAGACCAAGAAATGAGATGCATTTTTGTAATGTATCTTTATGATGTACGGTTGGTGCCTTCTTACAGTAAACTAGAACCCCCTTTCTTATGCCTTAAACGCACATTTGTGATTGACCTTGTCGTGTCTCTACTGATGAAGAGAATATCTACTAATACAGAACTAAAAGTTATCTTCTTCTATGTTTGATTTTGCGTGTCCCTATATTATAATCCAAGTCACTTTTCAAAGTCTAGAATAGGATAACTTTTTTTTTTTTTCTCTATATGCATTTGAGAGCGAGAAGTGTGGTTTTCTTTGGTGGGACCTCTTTTTCGATTAAAAGAATGTTTAGATTGTTAAAACATGACTTAGTCCTCAAGCATAGTGGGTGACCATTACAGAAAAAGTCGGTTAATCTTTTCTTCTTCTTTTTTTCGTTCTTCAGTTGAGGTTGACCACCTTCTAAGTAAACTGTCTTGTATAAACCTTATATTATAATCACAAGAAAGTCTTGTCTTATTTCGTGTGTTTGGTTCATTGAATGATTTCAGTTTTTCTCTTTCAGCACAACAAAATGAAGCGTTTCCTTTTATAGGCATGTTTCATGTTTTAATCTCTTTATTAGTTTTGGTTTGGTGAGATCAGATGTCTGAGTAATGCCATTTATTTAAGGTTGTGTTTGTTAGAAAATAAGGGCCCTTTTGGTCTCTTCTTAAAAATATTCTGCTTTTGAACTTCTTTCAGCAGTTATCTTAGAGGTCTCAAGTTTGAACTGTTTCAGGAAAGCGAGGTTCTCTGGTTACACTGAAATCAAAGCAATGGTGAGCATATGGTAGCACTTGCTGAAGAAGAACATAAGAAGAAGATGGAAAAGACACAGATGCCTGTAGCCCGAGAAGAGAAGATACTGGTTCTGGTGAGATTGAGGCCCCTGAACGAGAAAGAGATTGCGGCTAACGAAGCTACGGATTGGGAGTGTATCAATGATACCACGATTTTGTACAGAAACACGTTGCGCGAAGGCTCAAATTTACCTTCTGCATATTCATTCGGTAAGTAGAAACATAGTTGCTTTAACCTCTTCTATATATTCGATCTACCCTCTCTTACCTGATTCTGAAAGATAATCCACCTTTCATCGAAGGATGAGTTTCAGTAGCATCACAGCCTCTTATTCTAAACAAATACTGTATATCTTTAAGAGATCATAACTTTCATCTGTTATGTTGACTCAGATTCCATTTCCTGTTTTTTTTTTTTTTTTGGTGACAGATAGAGTTTACCGAGGTGAATGTCCCACCAGACAGGTTTATGAGGATGGAACCAAGGAAGTCGCTCTATCGGTTGTCAAAGGAATCAATTGTGAGCTTCCTTGCCCATTGTTTTGCTGATGCATACATCGATGAAACGATATGCTCAGTTCTTCTAATGACTGTAACGTTTGACAGGTAGTATTTTCGCATACGGCCAGACGAGTAGCGGAAAGACATACACCATGACTGGTATTACTGAGTTTGCTGTGGCTGACATATTTGACTATATATTTCAGGTTCAGGCCTCATTACATCAATGATTTGTTTTGCTTTTTTACCAAGTTAATGCTAATATCTATGCACTACTAATTGGATCTGGATGCTGTAGCATGAAGAAAGGGCATTTTCCGTGAAATTTTCAGCTATAGAGATCTACAATGAGGCCATACGAGACCTGCTTAACTCGGATGGTACATCGCTGAGGCTACGAGACGACCCTGAGGTAAATGAATGTCATTTTCTTTACCCAGCGCTTTTAGTTTGTCAATTTGTCTGAATCTCCTTGTTATTTCTTTTTTTTATTAGAAAGGAACCGTGGTTGAAAAAGCCACAGAGGAAACTCTGCGAGACTGGAACCATCTGAAGGAGCTTCTATCTGTTTGTGAAGGTTAAAACTCAAAAGTCAAAATCACTTTGCATTACTATGAAGTAGCGATGATAATATTGTTATTGAGAAAATGTTGTCTGAAAAGCAAACTTACATGTCTCTAGAATTTTTGCAGCACAGCGTAAGATTGGTGAAACCTCACTGAATGAGAGAAGTTCCAGATCTCATCAAATTATCAGACTGGTGAAACTCTTATCTATCATTGGATTTAAGATACGAAGATTCTCTTTTACTTAGCTAAGCCTTTGACTGTATCGTAAATTTTTAGACTGTTGAAAGCTCTGCTCGTGAGTTCTTAGACAAAGAAAACTCCACCACCCTCATGGCGAGTGTGGTATGTTCTCATCTGCAAGGCTAAACGACCCTTCTTTACGTTGGATTCTGAGGTTTTTTGTTTTTAAAATAATCGTGTTCATGTACATCTTCTTTGTGTGCAGAATTTCATCGATCTGGCGGGAAGTGAGCGTGCATCACAGGCGATGTCAGCTGGTGCAAGACTCAAGGAAGGCTGCCATATCAATCGAAGTTTGCTTACTCTTGGAACAGTGATCCGTAAACTTAGGTACTTAAACAATACATCCTTATACATTGCTGTCTTTAATAGATAAATTTTTTAATGATCTAACCACGTGTGATCTAGTAAGGGAAGACAAGGGCACATCAACTTTAGAGACTCCAAGCTCACACGAATTCTACAGCCATGCTTGGGGGGTAATGCAAGAACCGCCATCATCTGCACTCTGAGCCCCGCGAGGAGTCATGTAGAGCTAACGCGGAACACTCTCTTGTTTGCGTGCTGTGCAAAGGAAGTTACCACAAAGGCGCGGATCAATGTTGTTATGTCAGACAAGGCCCTGCTGAAGCAACTACAGCGTGAGCTTGCGAGGCTCGAGACCGAGCTGAGAAACCCTGCCTCACCTGCCTCAAACTGTGATTGTGCGATGACGGTCAGGAAGAAAGATCTTCAGATACAAAAGGTTTGTGCTTTCATGGATTTCCTTTAAAAACATTGGCTCGTTTTGTAACTGTGGGGTGGGTTAATGCTAACTAAGGTTTAATGTTATGCAGATGGAAAAGCAGATCGCAGAGTTGAGAAAACAGAGGGATCTTGCTCAGTCCCGGCTTGAAGATTTCATGAGAATGGTTGAACACCACGATGAGGCGTCAAAGGTATTTCTGGATCTTCCCACCTTAGATTTCTATGGCCTTTCTTCTAAATGGCTTGCTCCTGTTTTTTACTTTGTTGAAGTCTGGAACTCCGCATTTCGGCAACCACACAGACAAGTGGGAGGATGGTTCAGTATCAGAGACATCAGGCGTGGTCGATTTAGACAGCAGGAGTTTCATATCAGATGGAATGTCGACACCGGTGTCAATGGCAAGAGCTTATGTGCGGTCTCACTCTGACGATGATGATCTCAATGAAGAGCTGCCTAGGCGTTCAGAAGATCGTTCAGAAGAATATTGCAGAGAAGTTCAATGCATTGAGATTCAGGAATCAGCCACAGTCTATAATAATAACCACAAAGAAGAGAGACAAGAACCTAAAAACATTTTAGGCCGGAGTGAGGATGCTAATGGTGAAACGAGTTTAGGCCAAAACGTGAGGATGAGAAGCTGGAACCACAGAGAGACCGTGCCAGGCACAAGCACTCCACCTGAAAACCTAGGGGGTGACTTCCTCGGAAGACCAGAGAGTCGCAAGATTGTGTTTCCTGATTTAGAGTTCGGTTCTAGTGTGTCGAGGAATGATTCTATGTCTTCTTGCGGGAGCGATTCCACTGGGGTACAGAGCATCCAAACGCCGTTGGGAGAAGAGGGGGGTATCACTAGCATCCGGACTTTCGTTGATGGGCTTAAGGAGATGGCTAAGCGTCAAGGCGAGGTAAGTTCAAAAACATATAAATATACTAATCAATTCTTCTTCGTAGTTTACAATAAATTTTCAATTTTTGTTTTATTAGGTCCCGAATGCTGAGGATTCTGGTGAAATGGGGAGGGACCTTTGTCTGGACTCCATGGACGGCGATTTTGAGAGACAGCGAAAAGAGATTCTGGAGCTATGGCAAACCTGTAACGTCTCTTTGGTGCATAGAACATACTTTTACTTGCTCTTCAAAGGAGATCAGGCGGATTCAATCTACATTGGAGTAGAGCTAAGAAGACTTTTGTTTATGAAAGATCGCTTCTCTCAGGGAAACCAAGCCTTGGAAGGAGGAGAAACCTTAACATTGGCTTCAAGGTTAGATTTTCTTTTTGGTGTTTGTCTATAGCGTTTGGCATTTGTGGTTGCAGTTTTGTTTAAAGTCTAGTCTTTCTTTTGTGGCCTTTTGGTTTTGGTAAAGCCGGAAAGCGCTTCACAGGGAGAGAAAGATGCTGAGCAAGCTTGTGGGGAAAAGGTTTTCAGGAGAAGAGAGGAGAAGAATCTATCACAAGTTTGGGATTGTGATTAACTCCAAACGCAGGCGGTTACAACTTGTGAACGAGCTTTGGAGCAATCCCAAGGACATGACACAGGTCGTGGAGAGCGCAGATGTTGTAGCGAAGCTTGTGAGGTTCGCTGAACAAGGCAGAGCCATGAAGGAGATGTTTGGTCTGGCCTTCACGCCTCCTTCGTTCTTGACAGCTCAGAGATCGCATAGTTGGAGAAAGAGCCTGCCTACACTTTTCTAACGATCTGTTTTAGCCATTGACATTGTACCTTTGGGTTTCTTGTAGCAGTGTATATCTTCTTTGTGTCTCTTCTTTTCCTTTGTATGTCTTTTGATTTGAAGGAGCCAACGTTGTGTAATTGATATATTTTTCAATCAATTTTTTTTTTTGGTACCCTTAAAAGTGGAGTTATATCTCTTTTAGTTATAGAAGAATATGCCTACCAAAAAAAAAGTTATTGAAGAATATAACTTACCATATAAATACAATCTCAAACGATCAAACGGAATCATCTATGAAATCTGTTGACCAAATTTACAGTCAATTTTCTGTTATGGAAACAATCATTAAAAAGAAATATTTGGTTTCGCTATTCTATTTCTATATATTCTTAGTCTTACTACGCATGTATCATACAACAATAACACTAATTTTGAATCTTACTTTTCTATAGGTTTTGTTTTCTTTGAAGAATATTTTTGTTGCATCTCCTAACAACACAAGTAATGGCAGCAAAGAAGTTTTCATTTCTTCTATTCCCCTTGGTAGTGGTGTTTGTACTCATCTCTTCGCCTATAATTTCAGGTGACATATTTATTTGTTTATGGATAGATTGATATATATATTAATCCAAATTTCTCTTAAAAGGGTTTTCGAGATTTTTAAACTGGTTAAGTTAAATCACTAAACACAAAGCAAAATTCTATTTGTGTATATAGAATATTAAATTGGTAATTTTTGTATTTAAATGTATTGTTGATGTGTGTTTATGTGACAATTAGGACAATATTACAAATGTATGAGGGAGAAATGTCTAGAAACATTGGCCTGCGATGCAAAATGCATATCTATGGGGTTCCCCAAAGGAGGGTCTTGTCGAGCATATAGTTATGGCGATGCTTGTTGCTGCGAATGCAGTTCTAAAGCATGTGTCAACATTCTCTCACATCCTATTACTCCTAAGTCCTAATTAAGCCTTCATTTGACACATGTATTCTCAATTATATATGAATAAAAAATTCATTTAATTATGTTTTATGTTAGACCATCTACGTTTGTCTCATCCAAACGCCATTTACAAAAAAAAAGAAAGAAAAGAAATCGTCTCTTCTAGTTGTCAACGGTGTTTGTTCTAATTTCTGTTGCTTATGATTAAATGAGATACGTATATTTGTTTAGAATGATATTGTCTAAAACGCCAAAAGGCCATTTCTTTTCTGTATTATATGTTACATGTTTAGGGATCATAATAGCGATGTTCATTCACGTATGTTGTCAAAATTGAAGTGTGAGAATAGAGAATACATTTGACGTCTGCGAAACACATCTCAAGGGATTGAATCACGCGACAAAAGAATATTCAGTAGAGGTAATTAAAGACAAGAAGCAGCATGTGGACTAAAGATAGAGTCAATTCAGAAACTGTAAAAATTGGCCCACCAAACACACACACCATACAAGCTTTACCCCCAAACGAAGAAACACATCCCAAAGGGAACATTCATATAAAGCAGCAGCAAGAGACAAATACTATCTATCTACATCCTTTTGTATTATTCATAAGAAGATTCAGAGTAGAACAGCTACAGGTACACAATCCATAATGTGAAAATTGCCACCAAGCACAACCTCACACCACTCCACTTGACCCCAAATCTCTCCTCCTTGGCGTCTCTCCACGGCAATCTCCGCACACCAGATCTCTTCCGACTGCATGAAGAGAACCAGTTTCCCAACGCTGAAACTGGCGGTTTTGGACCATGAGCAATCCTCAGGCAATAAACCTTCCAAACCGTTGACGACTCCCCAAGATCTCTGGTTTGGATCATAAGCTCTCAAACATTTGCCACGAACATCATAGTAATACAAGACATCCTCTACGACACAGGAACTCGACCACTCCTTGGAGTGCAGAACCTCGTCTCTCTCGCAACTATCTTGTATGGGATCGTAAACGAAGCTATTGTAGCAAGTCCTCATGTAAATCTTACCTCCCATTGCGACACTGCTAAACCACTTTTTGCCTTGCTCCCAATCAGGCCTCGTCTTAAGCTCCCAAGACTCAGTCTGCGTGTCAAACACCATCATCGTTCTTGAGGGAGACTTCATGGGAGAAAGACTATCTGATCCTCCGATTACATAAATCTTCCCGTCAATGACTTGTGTGACGGAGCCAGCGACGGCCTTGGGCATGTCAGCGAGAGGCAGAGCAGTGTGAGTTGCACAATCGATGAGCGAAACACTCGACGTGATCTTCCAATCTTGAAACCCACCCATCACGAAGATGCTCGAACCGAAGGCCACGTAGCTTCCATGTAGAGGCATCGGAGGCAGCGACGGGATATGGACCAGCCGATGATCAGGCGTCCCGGAGAGATTATGTCTCAGGGAAAGAGTAAACCAGTGGATGTCAGAGGTCTGATCCTTGGAGATGGCCACGTAGATGCATTGCTCTGTTCGTCCCAAGAAGGAGCGCATCGCGTAAAGCTCCGGCGAGGCGACGAGTGACCGGAAACGCCTGGAAACTTGGGAGAGAGTCGGGTAGTAGGATCGAGGGACACGCGCTACGATGTCCACGAAGATTTCTTCAGGGATTGAGGATATCGGACAAGGCGTCTCCGGCGGTGGCTTCTTCTGTGCCCTAATTTCGGAAGACATGTCCCGATTGATACTCGATTCACACAGTCGACGAAAGCTCGAATAAAACCCTAACTCTGTTATCGTTTTCAGGAAGCTGAACATATATATATATGTGCGAGATCGGATTGGCTTCTGCTATTTATGAGCGACGGAAGGAAATCAAAGAGTTTCACAAACGCCGATCGATCCGATCCTTTTCTGTTTTTCTGAACGACGGTTGGAATGTTTCACACAGCTTTTAACCAATCAAATCCCAAAGTCGGTTCAGTTTCTTCTTCTCTTAATTCATTCTCAAAACAGCAGACACTTGGCTTCTGCATCAAGTAAACAGCACACCGTTTTTCTAACTTTCCCCAAAAAACAACACAAACTGTATTTTGTATGTAGTGTGTGTATGTATCAATTTCGTTTTATTTTCATCTGAAATTAGGTGCAGACAGAAAATGTAATACATGAAGAGGCAGAATTAATAATCGAGAGTATATATAGGATCACAAACACTTCACATTTGTTCTCCACGATTTTCCATTTTGCACACTATGGAAACGATTTTCCATTTTGCACGAATCTTCACATAAGTTGCTCAATTTTGCAATCTCTTGTAGACCAGTTTGCTTTTGAACCAAACACTAGTTTCCCTTGAACTTTGTCGTGCAGCCTTCTCCGAGCTACTACTACGACTTGCTTCAGATTTAATTAAGGCAATGGGTTTGGAAGTTGAAATGTTAGACCCTTGAATGTGGTCGTCGTAACAGTTTATGGATATAAAAAGATTCCTAGTTTAATAATATCCGAACTTTTTCCCCTGTTAAAGAAAAAAATATGTGGTAGAAGAACATATAACCAAGAGATTCAAAATAACCAAAAGAAGTTTCATAACAACGATCAAATCGAGTTTTCTGTGATTTATTGGACTGGTAAACATATAAATAGGGGTTGTCTCTCACAGTTACATCTTACTGGGAAAAGAAGTGACTCAATATTACAAACATCACAGAAGGATGAAAACGAACAACACTTTTGATGATGTGTGGTTTTTGTTTCGTGCAGACACGTTCTTAAGAAACATGCTACAAGTAGCAAAAACCACTGTCTGCCTCTACTAACCTGAGAAATAATATAAGAAGACCCGGCCTCGATATAGAAGGGACCAGCGAAAAAGCAAAGAAAGAATCACGCAGAATCCAAGAAGCGCATCGTCTTCTCTCATTCGGCTCTGGACTGACCAGCTCGGGAGGACAAGATGATCCCGACGATGAGACCGTATAGAGCCAGAGCTTCAGCGAAAATGAGGATAAGAATCATACCAACGAAAAGCTTTGGCTGTTGAGCATTGGCCCTGCGATCAAAAAAACCATAAAATAGGGTTGCTTATCAAACAGGATACACAGATATGTGAGCGAGTACACACACTTATTATGACGGAATTTCACAAAAAGGCATGTGCGATGAATTAACACTACAATTATTAAAGATCAACAATCAGTTGCTATTCCAATCCAAAATATTTCATCAATATAAGTGTGACACACCATGAAGTCAAGTTATTCTGCTTCATGAGGGAAGTTTATTTACTTTCTTACATGCAAACGAGTGTTTTAGCAAATTAAGAAGAGTAACAAAAGAGAGGCCATCCAAGTGAATATGCAAAGAAGAATGGTATGGGGGAAAGGGGGGTATCATTACCTGACACCAGCATCACCAACAATACCAATGGCCATTCCAGCGGAAAGACCAGCAAGGCCACACGCGAGACCAGAGGAGAGATGGGCATATCCGTCGAAGAGGTAGTAAGACTTGGCCTTGGGGTTAATACCGGTACTGATGATAACAGCAATAATCAAACCATAGATACCCAACACACCAGCCATAACAACAGGGACAATAGACTTCATGACCAACTCTGGCCTCATGACACCCATAGATGCCACTCCGACACCACTCTTAGCTGTCCCATATGCAGCTCCCATGCCTAGTTAAACAGTAAACTCCACCACGTCAGGGAAATAACACACAAGATACTGAATTCTCTTAGATCATAATGTACATAAGTAGATCAATTCAACATGCTTTGGATCTGAAGGAGAAAAAAAGAGAATTTACAAGATCTAAGCCTAGAAAGTCTCAGGTTTCTTTCATCATCATAGATTACATAACCAATAGGAGGCAGAAAACAAAACAAAAAAGAGAACTTCAAACAAGCATAGCAGCTATTGTGATCCACGGCCTAAAGTTGAGAAACTAGAATCCTGTAAAACATATATAGTTCAACGAATAGCGCCAAGTCAAATCAAATCCAGGGGAAAAAAAGAAAGTCGTAGCATCTCAAATTCAGAGCATTTTAAAAACAAGAGGAACAGGCAGATCGGTTAACTTCTCCGACAAGATCCAAAGCGCAAAAGACTTTATGTTATTGACACGAAACAACCGCAGCTTTCAGAAAACAACAAACACGCAAACAAACAAGAGCAGCGCTAATTTGAGAAAGAGAATAGAAATCGATTTACAGGAGAAGACGAGGGCTGCCGCAGCGCCAAGGAAGCCGAAGAAAGGTGCAGTCTCATCGCCACTGAACGTAGACATTTCCGCCGATTCTGGATCTTAAAGATGAAGCCGGAATCTGATCTTAGCTGCCGCTTCTCCTCTCAGATCTCTCTCTCTCTCTCTGATTGAATTACGCGTCTAAGGACAAGGATGGTGTTGCGAGGCTGATGATGGATGAGAGATATATTACAACAGCGAAGCGCACACGTCGGGATCTGAATCCGGGTCTATCCGTATCCGACCCGGAATCTGAATGTGGGCTTCATTCTTTGGGCCAATCATTCGGCCCACGTTTTAGTCAACTTTACATCCAAATATGCTTTGATTTGGTACATAAATTGAATAATAGTTAGTCAAATGATTTTTTACAAAAACTAAACTAGAAAAACAAAATACAATCAAAAGAGAAGGGAAATTGTTTGTATAAATGACGTGTGAGGTGTGGCGTGGATCTTCAGAGGATAATATAATTGTCAGTTGTAAGATTCATTAATGTAATATCTCTTAATTTGCAATAGAATAATAAATTAGTGTTAAAAAAAAAAGAATGTGTGAGGTGTTAGAAAAAAAAATGAAATGTCTTTATTGAATTTTAATTGGAAAACAGAACACTTTTAAAAAGGAGAACTTGGAGAATTTTGACTTGGAATTGAGAAAGTACAAGTAGTACTTACCCCCTACACTTTAGCACTTGAATAAATTTTCCCTACCCTTAATCAATCAATGCATGGCAGGTTATATGCTATAATAAATCTACTTTTTAACTCTTTGTCCCCCTTTTTTGTCAACTATACATGGCTAGCTTGAATCCAATGATATCCAAAGATAGACTTCTTTTTATTCTAGAACAAAATGATAGTATGAAATAGATTACTTGTGTGTTTGGTTAGTTTGGCGTATTTGGAGAGATTCGAACAGAAACGTCTTTGCACTGAAGGGGTAAACGTAGATAGACGATAATAGCCTTGGTCTTTGTGTCAATGTGGGATTGTGGAAGGAGGGGTATATTTGTCAATGCCGATAAGTGTCGAGCTCTTCTTCCCACTTCGCACCACCTCCTTGGCCTCTACAGACCATCATCTGCCCCCGAGATCTTTCTCAATCTCCGTTGCTCCTTTCTCCTACGAAAATCCGTAAGCTTTCGATCAGTTTCGTTATAGTTTTTCCCTGCTTGATACTTATATATATAGCTTAATTCGAATATTATTCATTGACTTCCCCTATCTCAATTTTGATTTTTCCCCTAATTTTATTTTATTCGAATTTCGGTTCTTCAGCTTGGAAATTCGAACTCGTTGCTGCTCATATATCTTTCCGTTATTCTAATTTGCCTCATTATTCATGTTAATCGTTTGGATTGGGTGGGAAGGAGAGAAAGATCCTTACTTTGGGATAATTTTCTGGGAAATTGAATGGGGCAGTGAGGATTCTAATCTGTGGCAGCAACTAATGAAATTTTCCACTTTAAAAGTGAGGATTTTTAAGTAATCTTAGTGTCATTTGGTGGATTGGATTGGATTATCAACTATGGTTTGAATTTACATAGCTAAAGCTTAGATTCGAGTCCACATCAGGATTGATTGCTTATCCAATAAAGAATTTTGAGTTGAGTTCTGATTATGCGTGGATAGCATTCATTAGAAAGGGATTGAAAGAAAATTTCTGCTGTGCTGATTTTGTTTTATTTCTGTTATGATCATGTCTGTTCATAGTTTTTAAATCTTCAGCTTTATGGAGAGCGGTGGGCAGTATGAAAATGGGCGTTACAAGCCCGATTACTACAAAGGGACGCAGCCTGTGGTAAGACAAACACTTGGAGGACCTGATCATATCCATTTTTCTTTTCACTCCTCAGGATGATTTTTTACTTTGGTTGAAAACCTAAGCTGGAATTGTTACTCTTGTACAGTGGAATATGATGCCTCAGCATCAGATAAAGGAGCAACATAATGCGCTGGTGATGAATAAGAAGATCATGTCCATCCTTGCCGAGAGGGACGCTGCCGTCAAGGAAAGAAACGAAGCCGTAGCAGCAAAGAAGGAAGCTTTAGCCGCTCGGGATGAAGCACTTGAGCAACGTGACAAAGCTCTCTCTGAAAGAGATAATGCTATCATGGAGAGAGAAAGTGCGCTTAGTGCTCTTCAATACCGTGAAACCAATCTCAACTACATTTTGTCCTGTGCAAAGCGAAATGGCTCCCAGAGTTGTTTGACCGAAGAAAGCCACTTACCCAACCCTTCCCCCTTGTCAACTATTCCACATGAAGCAGCTAACACGACCTCGACCAAAAGGAAAAAACCGAGCAAGCAGGAAGCGCGTTCAAAGGGAAAGAAAGTGGGCGAAGATCTGAACCGCCAGGTTGCTTCTCCCGGAAAGAAGTGCAGAAAAGATTGGGACAGTAACGATGTCGGGTTAAACCTAGTCACCTTCGATGAGACGACAATGCCAGTTCCCATGTGCACTTGCACTGGGACTGCTCGTCAGTGTTACAAATGGGGAAACGGCGGGTGGCAATCGTCTTGCTGCACAACCACTTTGTCTCAGTATCCGCTTCCGCAGATGCCAAACAAACGGCATTCTCGAATGGGCGGTAGGAAAATGAGCGGAAACGTCTTCTCCAGGTTACTTAGCCGTTTAGCTGGCGAAGGCCACGAGCTCTCCACTCCGGTTGATCTCAAGGACTATTGGGCTAGGCACGGCACGAATCGCTATATCACTATCAAGTAACCGAGATTTGTGAGCCACTATATATCAAGTATGTTTCTCTGTTCGTCCCTTTTTCTTTCTTTTTCGTTTTAGTTTTAACATTTAGGTTCAAAATTCGAATGAAAGAATGAAGCTTCTTAGGCTCATTATTATTTTTATTGTCCATAGTTCAGTTAATGCAGATGTTTAGTACTACTATTGTTTTGACTTGGTTTCTGTGTTTATGTAATTAATAAACAGTCTAGTGATTTATGTCATATTTTGTTTTACGATTTCGAATCTCAACTGGGAAGATCAATCACAAAATCGTAACTGTTTTAACAAAAAAAAATAGGAAGTTTTGTTTTTTATAAACTTTTTTATATTAGTCAAATGGCTTTAACAAATTCTTCAGTCTCTCCTCTCTTCCACTGGAAGAAAAAAACATGGACCACAAGCCAAAGATCGCTGCCACTAGTCCACTCCCGCTGCAGCCGCATCCACCAAAGCGGTGGCTCGACCGCACCAAAACATTCTTCGTCGTTCCTAACCCGAGAATCGTCAGAATCTTTCTCATAAGCTGCTTTGCCACGTTTTGCTTAGGCATTGCTTTTGTCTTTGAATGGACATTTCACGGCAAGAACTATACCGGATTCCAATGGGTCATCTACTACGGCTTGTCCCTAATCTTTCTTCCTGTTCTCATCTTGCTCGGTCTTGGCATCGTCATAGCTGCTTCGTCCAGGCACGATTCAAGGCAAGTTGCTAGCTCGGCCTTGGAAGAAAAACAACGTGTGGACGATTCTGCCGGCAAGGGTGGAGGTGGTAATGAAGAAACTGATGATAACAGCTGTCGGAGTTTGGCGGTCGTGGTTGATCCGGGTAATAAAAAGTGCACTAAGATGACATTTGAGGATAAAACCTCAAAGCTGAAACGCACCGTTTCGTTCCCGTTGCATAGCCAAGTAAGATCATGCCGTACTAGGTGAGTTTCTCCAATCAGTCGATCACCATGGATCATCCAAATCTTC
Organism: Sisymbrium altissimum; assembly: GCA_900406495.1. Lineage (NCBI taxonomy): Eukaryota > Viridiplantae > Streptophyta > Magnoliopsida > Brassicales > Brassicaceae > Sisymbrium > Sisymbrium altissimum. The sequence continues at coordinate 61,550 of OVBI01000603.1, forward strand.
AAAATTAAAATTTCTGTTCTTCTAGGAGATTTGATTATTTATCCGCATTTCTAAGCCTGTGGTTGATTTTTCCATTTGTGTCATCATGCCAAAGCCTTCTCATAATAATAATGTTTTTTTTTTCATTCTAAAGCAATCTAAATGTCTAAAATCTAAATTCTCGTTCGATATGACCCGTCTCGGGTCTCTCTAATTCCTGAAATTCGCCACGTGTCAAAGTGAGTCCAATAATGGGATAATATAACTGGGTCCCATACGTAAGTCAATTGTCATCTAACGGATGCACTAGGAACCACGTGGTACGATCGGCGGAATTGTCGCGAAGTTTAGTTTGGTTTTAAATTGAAGATAGATAAGCGAGAGATGTAGGGTCCGCTGCGACCTATACATTATATTTGGTTTAGTAAACCCTACAAATTTAATTATTTTTTGTCCTGCTAATTTGTAATTGTGTACGAACGAATTTCCTGCAGAGATTCAATTACAAATTACTCCTGTGTACAGTACTGTACATGTGTATATAGTCATTATTCCAACTCTCAGTAAATAAAAATACGTGTTTGGCCAAATTTGTTGTTGAGAATTTTTCTTCTTTCTTTTCTATTTTGTTTCCTCAAAGTTGTTGAAAGTATTCAAAAAGAAGTTAATATTAGGTGGATAAAATGTGCTTACCAAAGAGTATATTCGTTTTATGGAAAAAAAGTAGTATTTCACAGTTTGGATGTGCGACCAATGGTTATGGATGTTGTAGCCTTTGCATTTGCCAAGTAATATTAAAAAAACGCATACTAAATAAAATGGTAACATCTTATGTTTTATTACGTGAAGAAAAAAATATGTACCAATTTTCGCAGTCAAAAAACAATTTTTCTTGATTTATGATGCAAGCAAAAGACCGTTTTTGTGAAACTAATATCTATTAAAAAAAAACAAATTTCTTCATGTTCAAGAACAAGGTCCCACTTAATATAAATCTGATAAGATAAATATGTTTGGCCCACATTTAGACCAGGGGATCATTTCAATTGTATATACTGATATACAATATATATATATAGTAGATAATCGTATCATTTTATTTACAAATCGTGTTTCGATTTTTAAAACGTGCAACCTAAGCTTCGGTTAATATATGTAGGCGGTGTTCGGTTTCTGTTAATTAATGGTAACACGAGTCACGACCATTTCTGATATGACTACGACTTAATCCACGTGATTTACACCTTAAGTACGACTTTACATTATCCAATTCACACGGGGATATATATCTTATAAGTTTATTCGTTGGAACAATGAACAATTTATATTATGAATAAGTTAACACGTTTCTATTTTAACTTAATCCATAATAAGCAAACACTGACATTTCATTCTCTGTTTTTTTTTTGTTTTTTTTTTTGAAAGAGTAAGTTATCTTCATCGTTCTAAAGTTATGTCTATTTTTCTGACTAAAAAAATTATTAAATAAATTGGAAGTTACATAATCCTTATACAGATAAACCAAGGATGAGGTCAGGAGGATGTAAACGGTTTGAGGAGGATATATGCATGGTTAGAAGGCCCTTCTCTAGTTAAACAACGAGCAGGCTCATTACAGCAATGTTTTGTATACATAAACGTGTGCTTCTTACGAGACGATGTCCACATTATAATTTCCTTATGAGATTGACCCCCAAAACTCGATATACCCATGTAATCACGAACTATCTATCCAATTTTGACATCATAACATGGTTAGTAGAATATTTGCAAGCAGCGTTAATCTTATATTTGAAAATTCCTGTTTTTGTTCAAGTATTATGGAGAATGGAGTTGTATATTGTTTGCCCAAGTAAGTTCATGTTTGATGTACTACTATTATCTGTACATCGATGAATAAAATAATATAATCTTATATCGAATAATTGATGATTTATGACTATATGTAGATATCTTTATATATAAAAGAGGAAGGGCTTTCTCCATGTGAGTGACAAGTG
>OVBI01000604.1:0-63388 GCA_900406495.1 Sisymbrium altissimum
ACCTACATTTTAAGCAAAGTAGAACTATGACTAATACACAGAATGCATATTATAACTAAAAACGAAAATATTTTGATTAAATCGTATATTTCCAAAATTAATATGGAAAAATATTTATTAAATATTATATTCCCTTTTCTTTGTTTTCTGATTTTTTTTATATTTTATATAATTTATTTTCATATTTTCGAAAATTAAAATAAGGGTAACAAAGTCTAATATTGACCAAAACAAGAAAAAACATAATATGACAATTTGCTTTTCAATGTAGCATTATTAACTAATTTTCCCTATTTAAAATTTCACAGAGAAAAAACAAAAATAAAACACGTGTGAATATGTGATCGTTGGGAGTAGTTAAATATAAATATAGCACGCTCTAGAGAAAGTGATAATTGCCCACATGCAAAATGGTCGGTCAAAAGCTCAAAATCCGTCTACTTTTTCGTTTGAATCATAGGTTTGTAAAATAAATTATGCTCTTCAAATGATAGAAAATGCGAAAGAGAGAAATAGAAGATTAGTATTTTCGCAAGAAATATAAATTATTAAAAAAAAATCGATCTTAAACTTTGCTCTATTAATTAACTACGTACGATTTCCTTCTCTGGATCTCACACCAAACAACACCACCATGAACTCTTGCTCCTTCACTATCTTCATCTTTGCTGCCGTTATCTTTCTCCGTTGCTTAAGTTCAACAGGAGCTCTCACGTGTCATCCAGATGACGAGGCGGGTCTTTTAGCTTTCAAAGCGGGCATAACCCGAGATTCTTTGGGCACTCTAAGCAACTGGGAGGAAGGTACTCACTGCTGCACCTGGAATGGTGTAAACTGCGTTTTCTCAGACCGCGTCACCGAACTGTATGTAATCGGATATGGCATTGATGGTGCAGACAATCTCTCCGGAACTATCTCGCCGTTGCTGGCCAAACTTCAGCATCTCGACAGGGTTTTCTTTAGTAATCTTGGAAATATAACTGGATCATTTCCCCTATTCCTTTTTAAGTTACCAAAGCTTAAGTTCCTTGACATTAGATATACTCGTCTCTCTGGTCCACTTCCGGTAAACATGAGCGCACTAAGCAAGTTGGAAGAGCTTGGTCTGGAGAATAATCGGTTCACCGGTCCGATCCCGAGTTCTCTATCCAATCTGACTTCGCTCAATCTAGGCGGGAACAGCCTCTCAGGCAGCATCCCTAATATTTTCAAATCCTTCAAGAGCCTGATAAATCTCTCTCTCTCCAGGAACAGATTCGTAGGGAAACTTCCTCCATCCATTGCCTTTCTTGCACCAACTCTCCAGTTCCTTGATGTGAGCCAGAACAGTCTTTCAGGAACGATCCCAAACTACTTATCAAGATTCAACAGGCTCTCCCTTCTGGATCTCTCGAGCAATCAATTCTGAGGGGTTGTGCCGATGGGTTTCACCAACCTGACCAGTATTTACGATTTCAATATCTCCCGCAATCATCTAACAGGTCCATTTCCTGCCCTTAACTTCGCCTACAACGGCCTCATCCACTCTCTGGATCTGTCCTACAACAAATTTCAACTTAAAACGATTCCGAAATGGGTGACTTCGTCGCCTCTCATCTTCCATTTGAAGCTGGCTAAATGTGGGATCAAGATGAAGCTAGACGACTGGAAGCCAACGATAAACCAATCTGTTTCTTACATTGATCTGTCAGAAAACGAGATCTCCGGTAGTCCAGTAAGGTTGGTGAACCAGATGGATACTCTATGGGAGTTTTATGCGTCAGGGAACAAACTACGATTCAACTTAGGGAAGCTGAATTTCACCAAGTCGCTTCAATACCTTGATCTCTCAAGGAACTTGGTATTTGGGAAGGTGCCAGCGTCAGTGGCTGGACTGCAAAAGCTAAACTTGAGTCACAACCATCTTTGCGGAAAGCTTCCACTTACAAAGTTCTCAGCCAGCGTTTTTGCAGGCAACGATTGTCTTTGCGGCTCTCCGCTCTCCCCTTGTAAAGCTTAGCGGCCAGCAAACTACATTTTTGTTTGTTGGATTTACTATGACATCTTAGGTTCAAACAAAGATTTGTTTGTTTGTTTGTTTTTGGGACGTCGTTCACACAAGACTTGTTTTGATCAAAATAAAAGAATTTTATTACACCTACAAGTTGTAATGAAATTTTCTAAGTATTTCGGTAGGAAAGTGTTGAGGGATAGATTAAGGTCCATTAACTACTGACTTCTCCAACTTGCTCCTCTTATTAGTAGTTCTGTTTCCCATATGAGATGGAAATTTTGGTTTACTTGTTCCAAGATATATAGCCCATTTTTGTGTAGAGAATAGTTTGCTTTGTGTGCGTATTCTGAAATTTACATGAGTTCAGTCTTTACTCAAATCCTTCATGTTTTGCACTCTTCTCTTTTCAATGTGAGACATTAAGATCTCTCCTACGTACTTTTGTTGATCAAATATTCTACTACAAACATAGTAATACTAATAACTTGTTTTATAATGAAGGTGAAGCAATATGATATGCGGTCTTCGTTCAACTCAAGTATCTTTGTATTTTACTCGTGCACACTATTATACATTCCACTAGTGAGAACTACTGAATATACAAATTGCAAATAACGTGTGATGTTTTCATACACAAGATAGAGTTTGTACAAATTGATCTAGCCTAATTAAAAGAGGGTATTTAGGCGTCTGTAAAAGCTTCTTGGCTTTGGATCTCTGCGTATGTGAGTGCCAGCGCACGCTGAAGTTTCCGTGGGGAAAAAACCTCAACCTTTACCAAGAACGTGGCTGTGACAGGCCGGTGATCCGATAGTTTAATCTCATTCCTTCTGTAACTAAGAAGCTGCATCCCCTTTCCATTCCAAATGATACGGTCACACCTGATCAAACACATTCAGTTTAAACTTATTGTTTCACCTTTTTATGCCTAATACAAAAACAAATATCGTATCAGATAGTGTATGAAAACAGTACCAGGCCGGTCTACGTTTTCCTGATTCAGGGTCATCTCCAATGTAGTTTTCTGAATTGATCTCGTATTTATATGTTGGTGGAAAACATAAAGGTCCCTCTGACCATCCCTCGAATACGTTACCTTTTCTCATTTCGCTTGAAAGCTATCAAATGATAACACATATCAAAAGTTGCTTCATGTGTTACCTTTATGAACACAAAAGTTACGACTTGGTGATTTAGTATTAAACCAAAACAATGCAATAAAGGTACCTGGTCACTCTCAAGCAACCTCTGCCATTCCTTTCTTGCAATAAGCTCATGTGTCTCCTCATAGGACAAGTTAATCCGATAGTTCAGATCTCCCAGCCAGATTATTTTTCTACAAACATTTCATCTTGTTATGTTCTTAAAGTAAGAGAGATCCTGGTGGAATGTATCAACTGAGGAATAAAACGTACTCATGATCACGAATGCTTCTTGGAAGCAAATTGGCATTTGAAGAATTCGGATGGAACAGCGTTCTTCTGTGAATTTCACGAACATCCTCGTTTCTTTTATGGTACTCTGTATCTTTTTCCCCTGATGACAGATGCGTGCACAAGAAACAAAATGGTGTTTGATAGATTGACATGCTCACAGATACAGATCCCTGTAACACCACAGCAAAACGTAAGCCATTGTAGCCTAGGACTAAATTAGTAAGAGGTAATAACAAGAATAACCAAGACCTTGTTGCCAATGTAGCCCATAATACCAACACCAACAGTAGACACACTAACGTTGCTTATGTGCTTGCGCAAGCTCCTCCGAACCCAGATGGTGAGAAAGACTCCAACCATCTGCTTGCTCACGATCCGTACATAGGACGGTTTTCTCAGATTTGTGATAGTTAGATTCACTGACTTGAAGGAACCGTGTCTTTCCGAAACATATTGATTAAGAAGCTTTAATGGAGGCTCTGGCCAGCTCAATCCAACTCTTTCACTGTAACTAAACCTCTCTTCCCTCTGGAAATCACTATTAATCTTCATCGAGAGAGAGTGGTCTGTCGTAAGTGAATCTCCACTGTCCGTGGTTTCATAAGAGCAAACCGTGTCGCAAGCACCATGATGACTTGTTCCAACAAACATATCTTGTAAGTTGTAAGAGACCTCGTTGGATGGTATAAACTCACACGGAGAGGGAGGTTCACTGTGACTTACAAACTTCCGCTTCCTAGGTCGAACTCGGTTTAAAGCATCACGTATAATGTTCTCCCATTCATAAACAGGCTGATCATTCTCAATACCAAAAACATTTCCAGGATTTAACGGAACGATTTCCTGAAAACTGAATCATAAACACTAAATACAAAACCTCCTTCACCAAAAAAACGAAATATTCAAAGAAAAAAAAAAAAAAAAACATACCCAAGAACATAAATGTCAGCAGGTTCAAGACTGTCTAACCAACCATCGATATCCAAATCAGCTGGTGGAACTATTCCAGCAACATTCCAAGTCCCAGCACAGATTCTGTGCTACATCAAAACCACAATAACACCATGGACTCACTAACGGTTAAGTTAACCAAACAAGAGAAGCTGTTTTATTACACAGATGAAAATCAATTAAAGTAATAAAGCATTGAGAATGCAAGATAAAGACCTGATTGCTTGTGTGTCCATATACTGAACTCTAAAAGTCTCTGAATTTCTTCTTCTAAGCTTAGGACAATCTGACATAATAAAGACATCAGCAAAAGGAATCTGAATGAACAAAACAAACACTGAGAGTTAAAGAACTACATTACCATCAGTCTCAACAACAGCATTGGTAACTCCAGAGCCACGTGGATCACAATCTGTTACACTATTCAGTTATATAATTCAAGAAACAATAATTTATTATATAATTCAAGAAACAAGAATCAGAGTGAGGTATGACCTTGGCTGCATCTTTCGTCGTCAGTATCAGCGCTATAGTCTGAATCAATGGAAGAAGCGTTGAACCATTTGCGGATGACGAGACGTGACCAGTAGAGATGGAGACATGAGAATGCTGAGCAGCATATTGTAGTCCAATTGATCTGCAAAAAAATCGGGAGGAAAAAAACTCTAATTTAAAAGAACGATACGAAAATGGAACAAAGGAGAAAGAAAGAGGAGATTTTACATACCTCTGTTCGTCGCGATCGTGATCCTGCTACGGCCATTTATTAGGGTGACGGTTGTATGATTAAAACCCAAGTGAGAGAGAAGAAGAGAGGTTGTAGGAAGAAGAAGACACACGGTTGAGACTTAACGACCTTTGGTGGGAGACAGATTGAAATGTTGACTTTTTGTTTTCTTACGTTAGAACCGGCGGTTTATTAAATTGATTATTGTCCGGTTTAAGTTTGGTTAAGAAAGGGTCAAGTAAATATGTAAGTTTAACTAATAGAAACCGGAGAGATCATCGTGGTACTTACACAGTCAAAATTTATAAGCAAAAATAGTTTAAAGATTAAAAATAGTTTATAATTTAATGATTTCTTAGTATATGAAAAATTGATTTAGCCATCTATGTTATTAAAGTGTATTTATATTTTTGGTTATACATTAAATGTAGTTGAATTAGAATAATTAAAAAATGAGTGAATTCCTTGAAAGCATTTAAAATACCATGATAGTAAAGATAAAATATCATAATTTTCGAATCATCCATTTATTATTCAGACTATCGGAGAGGGATAGAAACCTATAGACATAATGATAAGATATGAGACCATTGATAGAGGAAACTGAGATATTATACATATTTTGGGACTTACAGGAAAAGAAAAAGAATGATTTCAAAACAAAACAAATATATAAGAATTGTATTGAGGGAAGTAAAGTGTAAAAATAAAAGATTTGTGAGAATAAACTAGTTATAGTATTTATACATGAATTGAGATATACATTTAGAGAGAAAATATGCTGAAATGTGTAGTGCAAATGTGTATGAGGAATTGTCTATCTCTTTTTTTTATCTCTCTTCCTAGGCCTGGGCAAAAAGCCCGAATCCGAAAACCCGATCCGAAACCGACCCAAAAAAAACTGATTCAGATCAGGTACGGATCTTCTCACAAAACCGAATGGGAGAGATTAATTGGTATCTCGGGTCTCGGGTTCGGTTCGGTTAAAACCGAGGATCCGAATAGTATATTCCCTTATCCGATTTGGAGGGTCTAGTGTACAAGCTTCTCAGTCAACGGAATCATCTTCTGTGGGTGTTGAGGAGAGTCAAGATCAAGCCGGGGATAGGATGGAGTTAGTTGTTGAAGATTTTGGTTATGAGCGGATGGACTTTGTCTACAAGGAGCTTGTTGCTGCAACAGCCCAAGATACAAGAGATGAATTGGAGATATATCTGAAGGAACCAGTGGAGAATCCGAAGCTGGTGATGGGTCTTGAGTTCGACATACTCTCTTGGTAGAAGGTCTATAAAATGAAGTATCCTATTTTGGCAGAAATGGTGAGAGATCTACTTGCAATGCAAGTATCATCTGTGGCATCAGAAAGTGCTTTTAGCACTAGTGGCCGAATCTTAGAGCCGCATAGAAGCTGTCTTATGCATTATATGATAGATGTGTTGATGTGTACTGAGCAGTGGATGCAAGCTGACATCAAATTTGCTGAAAATGTCATCACAAATGAACAGATTCTGGCTGAGGTTGAAATGTTAGATAAGCTTGAAAAATGTATGTATCTCTGTTTCATTATCTTTGGTCACGATTTAATTGCAACTGATGGTAATAATTTATTTCCTTGTGATTTGTTTGTCTTTTCAGAGTTCGAGAGCGTGAGTATCATAGACAATTGAAGTTTGAAGGTTGAAATTTGAAGTTTGCTTTTGTTTGAAGTTGAAGCTTGAAGCTTGAAGATTTATGTTTTCTTTTGCATTTTTAAATTTGAATAATGTTGCTTTCCTTTGAGTTTTATTTTCGTTTGTTGTTTCAAGTTTAAACAATGTTGGTTTTTTTATCATTTGCAAGTTGGTTTTTCATTTTATTTATAAGTTTCACACAATGTTCGTTTGAATCTTTTTTTTCAATATAATCCTTTTTTTCATTTCAATCTTTGTTTCGAAAAAAGGTATTATTTTTTTGGTATCGAACAGGTATATCGGGTCTCAAGAACCGAAGATGGACCGAACCCGAAACTCATTCGGGTTTAATCGAATTTTAGAAGTTTTACTAAATCCGAACCAAACCCGGTTAAATCCAAACCGAAACTGAATCGATTTTTAATAATACCCGAATAGGATCAAAATTACGGTATATTTAGAACCAAATCCGAATTACCCCCGAACTGAACCTGGAAAGTACACTCGAATGCCCAGTCCTATCTCTTCCTATTTTTATAACTTAAAAACATATTTAATGTACATTTTTCATTTATTTTGTCGAATTATGCGTTTATTAACCTGTATTTTAATTGATTTGGCAATTACGAACTGAAAAGCATATCCATTATCTTTTGAATTAATCTCGGGTTTATTTGATTGTTGACAATTAATTTGACTTTGTAGAGAAAACCGTATTATTCACTCTGTTAAATCTAAAATTGTGAGTCAACTTTGCTTTGTGGCTCTTGGTCATGGTAAATGATACCTTTTGAAAGTTGTCATTCTATTTTTTATGTGAAACATTTGATAGTTTGTTACATCATATCTTTTGATCTTTATTGTAATATGTGGAAGAGTATGCATAGCATTATCCATTTGAAAACTGAAAGTTCTGAAGAAGCACAAGAGAAGCTGATATCTAATATCTTAATCTCAGCTGTTGGTAAACCAAATATGGTCAAAGGAAGGTGGATTAAATTCGGCGCACTTAATTATCATCAATGTTGAGATTACTCGTATTTAGGTGAGTAAACAAACATTCAAATTATGGTAAATGGTGTAGTGCAGTCATATATGTAATGAATTGTAATTTACAAAAAATCCCATTATGTGATGTTTTCATATGTAATGTTTATTATTATAAACTGCAAGGATCCAAATGATCCATGCACGTTGCTATCGATTAGTTGGAAATGTTTGCTATGGGGAAGCTTGTGAAGTTGCATCAGTCATCATGCCTGGTGGTGTAGGACCAATGACCATAGCCATGTTTCTAGTTAACACTTTAAAATCAGCCAACAGAATTCACAACTTCGAGTGAATTTGAAAGGATATTGCTGTCTATTACAGTTTTCTTTTACAATTTCAATGTCAAAAGAGTCGCCAATGCAATTTTGCTTACGTTTGAATTCATGAATTTATGCATCCTTTAGTTTTATTTGACAAATTTTGTGATTTTTTGTCGTATATAGTCTAATTTTATAGAATTAATTTAGTTTGTTATAACATAAATATGTTTATGTTCATAATATTTTCATTTTGGTTTGGAGTAACTTGATTTTTGTTTTTCGAGATAAAGCGAATTAACGATTGAATAAGGGATAAATCAATGACATCAGTCACATTACGTATGAATTCTGGTTGGATTTGTGATAAGGTACACAAACAGCCAAGGATATTCATCCAAGAACTAAACAACACAAAAATCAAAATAATACAAAAGGGGTGTGAAAGGCGCTTTTATAAAGTTTCTAAACTTGGTAGCGAAGCCAAATTGAAATAAAGACATAAATTCCAAACTAGCTATGAGTAATTGAAACATGAGATAAATATTAAAAACTTGGATTTGACCCTTGTGATCACCTCCTTGACCATATCTGGCTGAGATTAATCCAAGGGTAATCAATTTATCTCGATGGATCCATGTCTATTCTCTCTTTAAGCTTGACCATTAAGTAATGGTTATGACCAATGAGACTGATCATGTGGGATTGATTGGATCGTTGATTTATAGTTTTGCATCTCTTGATGGTGATCAAGGCATTGATGGTCGGACTTGATTCACAGAATGTGCAATCTGAGCTGCGTTGTCTCAGTAATACAAACTTGGAGGTTGACTTCCATTTCAGTTATTGGTTTAAGTCATGAATTAGAATTGCAATCAATACTTTAACCTTTTGAACCTCAATTAATTTTCCGGTTTGTGTGTTCTACTCCCGCATAATGATTTCATAAACAAATCAAATTTTTATCTTAATCTTGCAAAACTTTGAAACAATCAGTTTTTTGGATATACTCCCTCCGTATTAAATTAATTGTCGTTTTAGAGAATTTTTTTTGTTTTAAATTAGTTGTCGTTTTAGGTTTCCAATGCAGAATTTATTTATTATTTATTTTTTATTTTTTATAATTATTTTTATTCTGCATACTGTTTTATTATTAGTTAAATTGTGTTTAGATAAATAATTAATAATGTTTTGTATTGAAAAAGTAATATAATTAATGTTTTCTTAATCTGTGTGCATATGATTAAAATGACAAGTAAATAAAAACAAAAGGAGTATACCCTAAAAAAGGTAGATGGTTTAGTAGTTCTAAATATGTCTCTGAAAAAGGTCTCCAACAAATGTTATTTTACAAGTAGATTAGCTGGAGCAACCATTAATTAGCGGCCGCGTTAAACCATTTGCTTTTGGAGCGTGTGCAGACAAATTAACATACGCTTAGTTAATCATTAAGAACTCTATTAAGCCCAATGAAGTCTCTAGTCGTCGCCTATAAAATGTTTTGTATCTCATTCGATTATACCATATATACTTTCATAGTTTCATGAACATCAAAAATAACATTTTTCCGCCCAGGTTGGTGGTCGAACTCGTGATTTTGAAAGCCCTTCCTTTCAGGTGATTTGATTAAACTACCGACGCCAGAGTATGTATTTTACTATTTTTGAAAACAAAACCTTTAAAGCTAAGGTACTTATCAACTTATCGTATGTACAAAACTTTAAATGGGGAGTAAAAAGAGGTCAAAATCTAAAATATATTTTATACATTTATAGCTCTCTCCTTCATGTGAGTGTTTTTTTATAAACAATATTTGATGCTGCTCACCTCCCAAAACGCATCCACCTCCTCTGTCTTGGTATTGTAATTTTGATTTTTACGTATCGTTTTAACTATTTATACTAGTTTTATAGGGCTACCGCAGTTTCTTCTTCAATCAATTAAACCTATTTTACGACATTATTAAAAAGATAGGAAAAAAGCCATCCCATAATCAAAGAAACACGACACAAACAAAAGGGGCTTCCCTCCAAACTCACTTTTTAAGTTTTTAACTTTCACCGTCTCCCATGCTGCGTCTCATCACTTGTGTGTTCCCTATTCACATACTCCTAATTAATTTATTCATTACAAAGAAAACTGGGATCTTTTGTTGTCACTAATCGCCGGGAAAGATATTAGAATAAGTTTGTAATATTCTGCAAAGTTTTAAAAGTAACTTCTAAGTTTTATTTTTATTTATTTCAAACTATTGTTGACAACAAATAGATTAACCAATATATTTTTCATATATATGGCTTCATGTCATTTCTAACTTCCAATATAACTCAACCTCGTAAAAACAATCCAGTTCATCAATGTACAACAAATTATGATGATAATGTTGTCTTCGCCAACTCCATTACACTCTATGATTTTGGCGTACTTGAGTGTATAGCAAGCCTCATTTTGGCACTTGGGTTTTGTTTCACAATTAAAAAAGTATCGCTTGGATTTTTAATCCAGATTTTTATAAGTTCTAATGCAATCTTCTACTATTCTTAGATTATTGATCACACAGACAAATTTTGTAGTGTATCAACACTAAAAAAGAGTGTTTTACATTTTTTATTTTATATATTTGTATTGTTTATAATTGATGCGAATAATATTTAAATTACTTAGATTTGTATCAGTTTAATTGAACTGATATTAAATTGTTTAATAACAACATCCAATACAGTAATAGTTTCAAATATTTACTTAGTTTATAATATTTATCAATAAGTAATTATAAATAATATTATTCAATTTTTTGATACTATTTAATTGATGTAATCTACCATTTTCATGTATTAACTATTATAGCATAAATTTTACTAGTTTTATTGATATGTATAAACAAAAATTATTACGACATTTATAATGACACAAAATGAGCCTAATAAAACTAATATTGTAATTATGCATGTTTTAAAAATTTTATGTGACATATAAATTTTTGAATTAAATAGATATTTGACATACAAAACTTTTTTATATAAATGTTATCATATTTGAACCATTTAACTCAGTTTTTTCTTTTGTTAAAAAAATTAACCTCACTGTCAGTTCGCGAGATCACTCTTGTTTAGTAATGGATAGTTGTTATATAATATCTGAAGTTAGGAAAATTTACAATAGTTCCCTTGAGAAACAAATTCTCATAAAATGTTGGTGTACCAATCTCTTATGTCTCCTATAATCGAATTTTCATTTATAGTTATCGAATATTTTCACCCATTGAACATATATCAGTTTACCCTATCAACAAGAGCATCGATATCCCATATAGACGGTGCAACCAATTAGTATGCATTGTAACTTTTTTGATAATCTCGCAGAGTATGGGTAAATGGTAATGGCCTAATGGGTTCATCAACTTATATAATGAGTCAAAAAGCGAAAGTGAGTTAGAAAATCCAACGGTTGGGAGCAGCCGACAACGGGAGAAGAAGATGGGAGAAGAAGACAAGAGCAAATAACATGCATTGTTACTTTGTTAGCTACATTACTTCGTGGTTTGATTTTATCACACCCCTATTCCACTATAAGATATGTGTGGACGTAGCATTAAACAATATAATAACTCCGTAGCTTATACATAACAACTGAGATCTTTTCTTTCGAAAACCCATATTCTTTTTATCTGAAACATGAAGTGTATTAAATTTTCTTCACTTTTATCTTTGATAAATCTCTAATATATGTGAGGAAATCGATCATGTGAGTAATATGGGCATTAACTTTGATACTGTGAGCATTAACGAAACTGTTTTTTATACTATATTGAATAAATAGTATTTTGTATATTTTATTGGTTGAAAAACCCATCCTTAAAGTTCCAAAAAAAAAAAAAAACCCCATCCTTGTGATAAAACCGGTGTAGTTCTATTAAGACAAAAGAAATTCATACACTTCCATTTCTACAAACATCATTGGTCCGTGAATAACTTTATAAAAAGCAAAGCATAATAATTAACCTTGATTTTTGGAAGAAATACTTAATTAAATACATTGGGTTTTGAAAAAACAAATAATGAGAGAAATACAGATTTGTTTATTTTAGAAATATCGAGTGATGTTAAAAGTTCGAAATTTTTCAGAAATACTAGTATTTATATAGGATGCAAGATGTATACACATTGCACACACATCCACGAAAAAACGGAAGAAAATCCGGTGGCGCCCAAATCACTGCATTATAATAATTTAAAAACTTAACAATAAAATAAGCTGTGAGTAATCAAAGCTTATTATTAGTCTTCCCAAGGCAACAACAAACGAGAAGAAAGAGACAGAGAGAGAAAAAGTGAGACTCAAAGTCCAACGTCGCCTTCATCAACCTCTTAGCTCCGCCACAGCAACCATTACTACCACCACCGTCGCCGGGTAAAGTTTCAATCATTTTCCCCGGCCAAAGAAGTTTCTCCATGGGTGAGAGTGTCAAGACCTCACTCTTAGCTCCACATGGTTATTATCTACAGTTATTGCTCTTGATGTTCTTGTTCTGCAGTGGTTTAGTGTAAACCTTAAGCAATCAGAAAGCAAAGCCTTCACACATGCTTCTTGTCTCCTCAAGGTTCAACAAAAAAGATAAGAGACAACTTTGCTTTTCTTCCTCATCCTCCATTACACCACAACCAACCGATTTGAATCTCCAATCATTCCATTACCATAGAGATTCAATGGAGAAAGAACCAAACCATTTCACCAATTCTTATCCTTTCAACCATTTTTTCATCTTAAACCGACCATCTTTCGGTTGTAGCAGCAAACAGTTAAATCATTTCTTCTTGTTCTTGTTCTTTTGTTGTTCATGGGTCTCCATGGCCCAACCCACTCTTTCTCTTTCATCAGACGGCCAAGCTCTTCTCTCTCTGAAGAGACAATCACTATCCTCTTCTTCATTACCCTTCTCTTCATGGGACCCACAAGACCAGACACCATGTTCATGGTATGGCATTACATGCTCTGCAGACAACAGAGTGATCTCTGTCTCTATCCCCGACACTTTCCTTAACCTGTCTTCAATCCCAGACCTATCTTCTCTCTCCTCTCTTCAGTTCCTGAACCTATCCTCCACAAACCTCTCTGGCCCAATCCCTCCTTCTTTTGGAAAACTCACCCACCTCAGGCTGCTCGACCTTTCTTCAAATGCTCTCTCTGGTCCAATCCCATCAGAGCTTGGCCGCCTCTCTTCTCTCCAGTTCCTTATCTTGAATGCCAACAAGCTCTCTGGCTCAATACCTTCACAGATTTCAAATCTCTTTTCTTTGCAAGTTCTTTGTCTTCAGGACAATCTATTAAATGGTTCGATTCCTTCAAGTTTCGGCTCTTTGGTCTCTCTTCAGCAGTTTAGGCTTGGTGGTAACCCTAACCTCGGAGGCCCTATCCCTGCTCAGCTAGGGCTTCTGACAAATTTGACAACTCTAGGGTTTGCAGCCAGTGGGTTGTCAGGTTCAATCCCTTCCACATTTGGGAACTTGGTAAACTTGCAAACATTGGCTCTGTATGACACTGATGTCTCTGGTACTATTCCACCTCAACTGGGTTTGTGCTCAGAGCTCAGGAACTTGTATTTGCACATGAACAAGCTCACTGGATCCATCCCAAAGGAACTGGGTAAGCTCCAGAAGATCACTAGCTTGCTTCTATGGGGGAATTCTTTATCTGGAGTCATCCCACCAGAGATTTCCAACTGCTCTTCCCTCGTGGTGTTTGATGTATCCGCCAATGATCTTTCCGGTCAGATTCCTGGAGATTTGGGGAAGCTTGTTTGGTTGGAGCAGCTTCAGTTGTCTGATAATATGTTCACTGGTCAGATTCCGTGGGAAATAAGCAACTGTTCCAGCCTCATTGCTCTTCAGCTAGACAAGAACAAGTTATCAGGCTCCATACCATCCCAAATCGGAAACCTGAAGTCTCTGCAGAGCTTTTTCTTATGGGAGAACTCGATTTCAGGAACAATTCCGTCTTCTTTCGGCAACTGCACGGACCTAGTCGCCCTAGACCTCTCTAGGAACAAGCTAACAGGAAGAATCCCGGAAGAGCTCTTCAGTTTAAAGAGTCTCAGCAAGCTTCTTCTTCTAGGAAACTCTTTATCTGGTGGGTTACCAAAGAGCGTAGCGAAATGTCAGTCGCTTGTGAGGCTAAGACTCGGAGAGAACCAACTTTCAGGTCAGGTCCCTAAAGAGATAGGCGAGTTACAGAACCTGGTGTTTCTTGACCTGTACATGAACCATTTCTCTGGTGGGCTTCCTTACGAGATCTCCAACATCACTGTACTTGAGCTCTTAGATGTGCACAACAACTACATCACCGGAGATATCCCTTCTCAGCTAGGGAACCTTGTGAATCTAGAGCAGCTTGATCTGAGCAGGAACAGCTTCACCGGAAACATACCACTGAGTTTCGGCAACTTCAGTTACTTAAACAAGCTGATCCTCAACAACAATCTACTCACTGGCCAAATCCCTAAATCCATCAAGAATCTACAGAAGCTTACACTACTTGATCTAAGCTACAACAGCTTATCCGGTGAAATCCCACAAGAACTCGGCCAAGTCACGAGCTTGACTATCAACCTGGACTTGAGCTACAATGCCTTCACAGGAAACCTTCCTGAAACCTTCACAGGCCTCACACAGTTGCAATCACTCGACCTCTCACGCAACATGCTTCACGGTGACATCAAAGTCCTCGGTTCACTCACGAGCCTAGCTTCACTCAACATCTCCTGCAACAACTTCTCTGGTCCAATCCCAGCAACACCGTTCTTCAAAACAATCTCCACAAGTTCTTACCTCCAAAACACAAACCTCTGCCACTCACTCGACGGCATTACTTGCTCATCACGCACAGGACAAAGCAACGGAGTCAAATCCCCAAAGGTCGTAGCTTTAATAGCTGTAATCCTCGCTTCAATCACCATCGCCATACTCGCAGCCTGGCTCCTCATCTTACGCAACAACCACCGCTACGCAACTCAAAAATCAACAACGACGTCGTCTTCTACATCAACAACAGAAGACTTCTCCTACCCCTGGACATTCATACCATTTCAGAAACTCGGTATAAGCGTCAACAACATCGTCAACTGCTTAATAGACGAGAACGTGATAGGAAAAGGATGTTCAGGAATTGTTTACAGAGCTGAAATGCCAAACGGAGAGATCATAGCTGTGAAGAAACTCTGGAGAACTAAAGACAACGACGAAGGAGGAGAACAACAAGTGACAAAGATCGATTCTTTTGCTGCGGAGATACAGATTCTTGGTAACATAAGACACAGGAACATTGTGAAGTTGTTAGGTTACTGTTCGAACAAGTCAGTGAAGCTACTTCTATACAACTACTTCCCTAACGGTAATCTCCAACAACTGCTTCAAGGAAACAGAAACTTGGATTGGGAAACACGTTACAAGATCGCGATAGGAACCGCTCAGGGTCTTTCTTACCTTCACCATGATTGCGTTCCGGCGATTCTACATAGAGACGTCAAGTGCAATAACATACTTCTTGATTCCAAGTATGAGGCGATTCTCGCGGACTTCGGACTCGCGAAGCTGATGAACTCGCCAAACTATCACACCGCTATGTCTCGAGTCGCTGGCTCTTATGGCTACATTGCACCAGGTATTAAGGGGTTTCTTGTTGTTGACGAAAGTTTGGGTTTGTTTTGATAATTTTTTTAAAGGTTAAGGGTGTTTTGTGAAACTATGCAGAGTATGGATACACAATGAACATAACAGAGAAGAGTGACGTGTATAGTTACGGTGTCGTATTGCTTGAGATTCTGAGTGGTCGGAGCGCCGTGGAGCCACAGATCGGTGACGGGCTTCACATAGTGGAATGGGTGAAGAAGAAGATGGGAAGCTTTGAACCGGCTTTATCTGTGCTTGACGTGAAGCTACAAGGTTTACCGGATCAGATAGTTCAAGAAATGCTTCAGACACTTGGGATCGCCATGTTCTGTGTGAATCCTTCGCCTGTGGAGAGACCAACGATGAAGGAAGTTGTGGCTTTGTTGATGGAAGTTAAGTGTAGTCCTGAGGAGTGGGGGAAGACATCTCAGCCTCTTATAAAGCCTTCTTCTTCGTAGTAACCAAACGGTGAAATGTTAGTTTCTTTCTTTTTTTTCTTCTTGGTTTTTGAGTTAGGTCAAACTGTTTGAGAATTTGTTGGCGGGATTTGGTTTCTTGTATATATTTTAGAAGTATTAATGTACTAGTTTGAATTCGTGTTGTATGGATAATTGTTGGTATTTGGAAACATTCAGCTTTTTAGATTTCAGAGATGAGAGAGTTGGCTTCAATAGGGTTAATGTAAAAGCTCAAAAGCAGGCTTGGCTTGTAACATATACATGATGAAGATTAGCACTAAATTTAACTTAGAACAACTATTGTGCTCACTGTAAAAATGTATAAACAAAAGGAATGGATATAACATCTAGAAAGATGAACACCATCTAGAAAACAGGAAATAGTCATTATTAAATAAGAATCTAGAGCCAAACAAAGCTAGTTAGAAGACTTGCTCAGGTTCTCTACATGGTCTAGATAAACGTCACCCCTATTACCCTTGGAAGCTTTTATTCCTTGGACGTCAACTTTGATGATGGTGTTTCTCTCCATATTGTAGTAGAACACGCAGAAAGGCACGGTGATCTCCATTGTCGACAGCACAATTTCATTTGTAGTCACTCCAACAAAGCGTAAATAAGTGCCTCTCACGATACTAGGCCAAAACACAGGCAACGGGTATATATGTTTTAACCATTCCTGCTTTTTGGCATCTTTTAGAACCCACAGCCCAATACTTGTACTTGTTCCATTAACGCACCTATACCCTTGGGAGTGCAGTACACCTAATTTACCATTGTAATTCACCAGAGTTACATATTCCCATAAACGTAGTTTCCGTGACTTCAACGAAAGTGAACTTCTCCGACCTAACATCAAAGCAAACTATCATAGAAATCTTTGCATCCTTGTTATTGTTAACCGCAGCTTGATAATACAAAACACCATCGATGCAAATCCCTTTATCCAAAGAATAATGCGGTTTGAAACATTCGATCATTCTCCATGACTTAATTTCACTTCCTAGTGTTAGAAATTGATGCTCCTGAAACACTTGGTTCTCTCCATGACATTTGGAGGTCATGGACAATACCTTGAATAGTTTATCAATCGGATCATACCCGAAAAAGCTGCTCACCCAAATCCTCCTAGTCTTCATTTTAGGTAAAGTCAAGAAGTGCCCCGTGGTAGGGTTACATATAACTTGCACCGTTGTCTTCTTTCCCTTTACGATCCTTCTATTCATCAGATAGACCAAACCGCGGATAGGACTATAAATCACGCAAGTACCAACATCCAATGGGAAACGCGTAAGATGATTGGCAGCTACAAGAGTCGAGTCGTTGTTTGCATCAGGAACTGTACCCTCATGAGGTGTCGAGGAGAAAATCAACTCATCGTCACCTAGGTAGGCGAACAATAGCTGCGGTCTAGTGTAAGACCTAGTCAAGAACAAGTCAGTGAAATATGGACTGACAAGTATGGACGTCCAGAGCTTCGATAGGCAGCGATATCTACCTACAGACTTCGCCGACAATCTCGAGAGTATTTCCATAATGAGATCAGTTGGGATCGGCTCTGAGTTTTTTGTACGCTTCATTGACTTCATCGATGGCGACTAGGGTTCTGGACCTTCTGGTCTTGCACGTTTTAGAAAGCTTTGTAGGCGATCCAAAGGGAAATCAAGTTGGAAACAGATTAGGTCAAGATATGGTCAGAGGGAGCTCATGTAGCCGAAACTTTGGGCCCTGTAAAAGGGGAGGTTCGTTGTGAATAACTTGTGATGAGGATGCATTCGTAAAAGATTTCAACACCTAAACTTAAGTGTTACGGTTAGAAATATAATTACTGAATTAGTATAATACTGATATTTCATATACGTTTACAGTTTTGTATTAGTACGTTATAAACACTTTTGTATATGTTACAAGCCAAATCTGCTTTTGACTTTGGTGTTATTATTCCTACATCTAGGAAGACAAGAGCAGTGGTTTTCGAAGCCAGTACTGTCTGAATCTCTGTCTTGAATACTCAGCGTAATCAAACTCGATCTTGTTCACATACCCCTGCACCATCACATTTACATTTCAGAACACTTTCTCAGATCATTTGTTACATTATATTTCAGTCCTGTTATATAATTACTGAATTAGTATAATACTGATATTTCATATTCGTTTACAGTTTTGTTTTAGTACGTTAGAAACGCTTTTGTATATGTTACAAGCCAAGTCTGCTTTTGACTTTTACGAAAAAAACACTCGGCTTCTCTAAGCATTTAAGTTTAGCATTACAGCATTTGGTGTTATTCCTACATTTGAGAGGGTTAGGAAGACAAGAGCTGGGGTTTTCGAAGCCAGTACTGTCTGAATCTCTGTCTTGAATACTCAGCGTAGTCAAACTCAATCTTGTTCACATACCCCTGCACCATTACATTCACATTTCAGAACACTTTCTCAGATCATTTTGTTACATTATATTTGGATTGAGAAAAGGAAAAGATCTTACAGAGATGATTCCCCATAAGCCCCAGAAGAGATGGCTTGCCAATGTGTACTTCTCAGCATCATCCAAGAGCTGTTTTATGTCTTCTTCTCTGGGATCCTCGCCTAACAGAAGAAGGCAGTATTGGTCCATGAGACGTTGTTTTGACTAAAAGAACGAGTAACAATGATTCCTTGAGAAACTGACCTGAAGAGCTGAGATAGTTATGGATGAATCTCCTTCGTTCTTCTTCTCCTGCAACTCAAATCAATCAATCAGAAGTCAGAACCACTCAAATACGAATGTTTATGTTATTTCTCGACTTGTCTATGATCCCAAACAGGGTTAATTAGTGAATACCTGGGTATAGAGTGTAGTCCAAGATATGGGGAGAGTCAGAATGGTAATTTGCTGCCATTTCACAGAAGTGATTTGCTATGTCGTATGCAACAGGGTTATAGCTAGAGTACTCGTAGTCCTGTTAGAAAAATCTCACGTTAGTCCATGTGCGATGATGATATATTTAAAAAGGGTAATGAGAAGCTTACTATGACAGTAATGGCATTGACTTCTTCATCAATCATGATGTTACCATACTGCAAATCATTGTGACAAAACCCAATCTCCTGCGGCTTATACTCATGATGCAGCTTATGTTCGAGCAAGTTTATCTCAGCTTCAACGTTGTCTAGACCAAACTCTGAGAAATCTTCAGGTGTACACAGAGTCTTGGCTTGTCCAAGCCAATTCCTGTCAATATGTTTCCACGATTCTGTTGTTGACTTGACTACTTAATGCTAAAGTATATAAATATGTAGAAA
This sequence comes from Sisymbrium altissimum, assembly GCA_900406495.1. Lineage (NCBI taxonomy): Eukaryota > Viridiplantae > Streptophyta > Magnoliopsida > Brassicales > Brassicaceae > Sisymbrium > Sisymbrium altissimum. The sequence goes on from OVBI01000604.1 coordinate 19,492, forward strand.
GATTACTCACCTCATTCTATCCCAAAGGACTACATTCCTATCACCAGGAACGTTTATACCATGTAAATCTCTCAATTTAGCCGCAACAAGAGCAGATACTTCTGCATCGCGTAGATCCACGGCTGATAACGTCTGATTAAAGTTGTAACAATCAGTTAATTGAAATAGATAAGACCCAAGTCATGGTGATGAAGTCCATCAAGAGCATAGCAATATGTTCCTTACTACTAGTCAAGATCACTACACAACTAAACCGGACATACCAGCGTTGGTATTTTCCGGTTCAACATCAACCAAAACAAAATCTTCTAAAACAACACAAATCACAGGTCGGTATACTATCTGCTCATAGTCAAATTCAACACCAACACTATCATTTCTTGGAATCTAACATAATGTATCTATTCAAATGGGTTTGGTGGATTACTGCGCAAGAAAACCGGAAAACATACCCGAGCATTGATAAACTCCTCGATTCGACCGCCAGCAAACCGGCCAAGAAGTCTAGGACCGTGACCATATCGAGAGACAACCTCGAACGTACGAATCTCGTCTTTCCTGTCAAAGAACAGATCAACTCCTTCGCCATAAACACGAACAAGAAGCTTCCTGTGGTGAAAATGGTTATCCTTTGTTGGCCAATTCACCATGAAGACTTCGTTAGTCATTGCACCTTTCATGGGTTTCACTTGAATCCTCTCGAGATCTTCAACCACGTCTCCCCATTTTCCAGACAGCGTTTGAAGTACTTTCTTTAGACTGTCTGGTGACGAAACTGGGATCAAACCCAACACTCCTATGCCCATTTCTTTTCTATCTCTACGCAGTTTATGTGATTTCTTGAAGATGCTACGACAAAAGCTCTCTGCTTTACGAAACATTTTGGAATTCAGAAGAATAATAAAAAGATTGAGAGAGTTTTTGATTTTAACGACAGGCTGAAGTTGAATTGACCCGAATCTTATAAAGTCGTCAAATGCAGAATTTATGTGTTACTTTCAGCCGAAATTTTAGACTCATGTCTTAAAAGCTAAAACCCTAAATATAAAAAGGGTTAAAAAGTAATTATGTTTAATTGCAAAACTACATTGTGTATATCTCAATCTCTGATAATTTTGAACAAATGATCAAGTGGAAGTTTACTCTGTTTTATTCTTATGTTTGTGAATTTCTCAACAGTTAAGTAAGTTAACTGAAGTTTGAGCAGTACTTGAGAGTAAAGACAGAACTCTCTGCTATATCAAAAGGTGGATGGATAACAAATTTGAGGCCAAGATTCATAAAGAAAGACAAGTCTAGGTTCCAATGCATTATGAGTTTCAAATCAACCTTAATAAGAAAGGAAATGGAAAGAAGATGAAAGAAGAATCTTTACCTAGAAAAATTGCAGTCTTGCTTGCAGATATGAGGATAACCTTGGAAAAATATTATTAAAGAAAGCGAAGATAAACTCTTTGAAAGACTTAACTAAAATCAAGAATACAGACAAGAAAGGAAAACCATGTAACGTTTGTTGGAGATATGTCTTTTTCAGACAGAACTCAGAAGCATGACATACACTGTCTCTCTGTTTACTTTGGTTCCATTTGAGCTTTTATGAAGACAAACTAAAAAGGGTGTGTAGATTAAAAAGATGGTTAGACCGGTCGAACCGGTTCGGTTTGAATTATAATTTTCCGCTTTTTCGAGGAGGGTTTTATGACGAAATCTCTCTGACACTGTCTGGCTTCTGTTGCTCTAGCTCGCTCGCTGTGTCTTATTTAGGGGTTAGATCTTCATCTTGTAACGTTTGGTTATCTGCTCCATCTTAACTTTTGAATTTTTCTTCTATTGGTCTTAGATGGATCGTGGTATTGTTTCCAGTAGCGGAGATCAATCTCAGACAGCTTTGCCTGGTAATTTTCCTCATTCCAATCAATTGAATCTCCCATATTTATGTTTTAGTGTTAGAATGGAGGTATTTAGGCTCAGAAAGCTTCTGTTTTGGAAGACATTGCTGTTCTGAATTGACTAATGCAAGAACAAGAATACTGTTCTTGTTCTGTAAGATACAAAAATTGTCTATTCAATCAACTCGTTGAATGTCCAGAAAGAATTTTATTGCAAAGTATACATTTTTAATTGATTGGTCATGTTTATGTTACTTGTAGATGCATTGGCGTTCAAGAATATCAATCATCCTATCAAGAAGAAGCAGATCAATGGTTGTGGCACAATCTGTGTTAAACAAGATGATCCATGCCAATTCTTGCGTGTCCTTTATGGTATGGTTGTAAACACACATCTTAATGATCGTGTTTTGTAGGAATGCCAGTTATTGAGATGAAGAAATGTGATGTTGTTTGTAGAGAGTTTGATAGCAGGAGGGATAGCTGGTCTTGTTGTGGAAGCTGCTCTATACCCAATTGATACAATCAAAACTCGAGTGCAGGTATGTTTCTTCTCAAATCACTGTGTGTTATGTATCATCCAATGTAAGCTTCTTTTAACGAATTTGTAGGGAGAGTACCGCTATGGGCTAGATGTGTTTCTTAATGTTTCTTTGCTTACATGGAGAAGCCAATGTTTGACTTACAGCGACTAACTAACTATATTTGGTTTTGATATGTTTAGGTAGCTCGAGATGGAGGAAAGATAATATGGAAGGGGCTATACTCTGGTCTTGGTGGAAACCTTGTTGGTGTCTTACCGTAAGTATTTAGTCAGAAAGAAAAGAAGAAAAAGACATGATCAAGCATGTTGAAAGGCTTGTGATTCTTGTTTCAGATGAAGTAATGTTATCTTTCATGTGCTGATGTGCAGTGCTTCTGCCTTATTTTTCGGTGTATATGAACCAACCAAACAGAAGCTGCTGAAGGTTTTACCCGAAAAGTTTAGTGCGGTTGCACATTTGGTATGTACTGAACATAATCCTAAAATCGAATGAAGGTTATTAAGAATTAGAATTCGTTAGAGAGAAGAAGATAGATGTCGTCTGCCCCTTTATACATTAGTCTTGCTACCACTTAGTTTGGTAAAAAGAGATACATCTCTTAGCGAGTTATATAAGCTGAATCAGGCTGCAGGTGCTTTAGGAGGCGCTGTTTCATCTATTGTTCGTGTACCAACAGAAGTAAGCTTCGGTCTTCCTTCTTGTTACTTTTGCTTATTATTCTGTATTGGTTATATGCTTTGTAAAAGCTAATGGAAACTTCAACAGGTTGTTAAACAGCGGATGCAAACTGGACAATTTGCTTCGGCCCCTGATGCTGTTCGTCTTATTATAGCCAAGGAAGGCTTCGGAGGCATGTATGCGGTATATATGTGACTTGGTTTATGATTATAGTGTTTCACTATTTGCTTTGGAGCAGGCATATCATGAGTTTATAGCTCAATTAATCACGTCGTTGAAATGAACAAACAATTAAAAGCTCCATGTTATGTTTGCAGGGTTTTGGATCTTTCTTGTTGCGAGATTTGCCTTTCGACGCGCTTCAGTTTTGTGTATATGAGCAGTTACGGATTGGATACAAGATAGCTGTAAGCTTGTGTTGCTACATTGATAAGTAAAAAAAAACATATGCTTTTGCTTACTTTGACAGTGAGATATCCATCATGTTTAGAACAGGCGAGAAGAGATTTAAATGATCCAGAGAACGCAATGCTTGGTGCTGTTGCTGGTGCTGTCACTGGAGTTTTGACCACTCCTCTAGACGTAATCAAAACCAGATTAATGGTTCAGGTATGTCAAAACGAATGAACACACACAATGCTGAAAGAACTGACATGTTGGATTGCACAGGAGAATAAGAAGCTCCAGTACTATAGTACCCACATTTTTCGTTTTGAATTTTGGCATGGCAGGGCGCAGGAAATCAGTATAAAGGAGTCTCGGATTGCATTAAGACGATATTAAGAGAAGAAGGGTCATCAGCTTTGTGGAAGGTGAATCAATTTTCTGCTTTTCCCCACATTCACTTTCTTTAGACATAATGATCGAAATCTTTTCACACAAGTTGTTGACAAGTCAGAGACTCTCTGTACTATACAGGGAATGGGTCCCAGGGTAATGTGGATTGGAATTGGTGGTTCAATTTTCTTTGGAGTCCTAGAAAAGACGAAGCAGATTATTTCAGAGAGCAGCCAAAAGAATCATAGTAGTTAGATTATACCTGTGTATTTACATCATTCTCTTGTCTCTTGATGTTTCTGTGGAGGTGAAGTATTAAGATTCTTTACGTATCTTGCTTGATTTTTAAGGCCATCCTACATTTCCCGGTCAATTTACACATTTTTAGTGTATTTTAATTCGGTTTCTATATATCTAAAACCGGATAGTTGCTTAAAGTTAAAACATTGTGGACGTTTTAGGATTGCGTAATAAACTGTTTCATCGTCCATAATTAGATATGTAACCAATGCATGCTATCTTCTTTAAGTGACGTCCAATATTGATCCTCTCGTCATTACTAAAGGTCAAATCTTTCAATTATAATTTGCCCAACTAGTCATTCCCACACTAGCTTTATCTTCTCTCCCCAAAGAAAAAATGACGAGATCGATATAGAAACAAATAATATAAATTTTCCTATAGAATGTAAAGGGCTTGTGAGCCGACGGTTTCTAGTAAAGTAAATGATGATACTAAGATATTTTCAGACATCTAATAATGAACTGTACTATAATTGTTATTTATCTTATTGATCAGCAGACATATGCAGATGTCTTTTTGATTTCTCGTACATGTGCATTATCATCGTATCAAGTGTCCAAGGTTAGTAGTAATTTTCTAATAGATGTTTATTCCAATAAAAACTCCCACGAATGTATTTGTCTAAGATGATAACAACCTAAGCTGTCTCTATCAATTCTTCTCAGAATATATAACTGTTTTGGATCCTTGGTAACTGATATTTGATACTTACTAGTAATCTGGAATCTCTAGTACTTTTTTGTTTTTGCAGGTTTAAGTTTATGGAGAGGAAGCTGCTTCTTACAGTGTCGATCATCTTGAATCTTGTATTCACTATCCATATTCTTTATAATAATTCAATCACATGGAATCCGACTTGGACCAATAGAGCTGCAAAAGAAGCAGAGGATGCAGCTTCTGTTTCATGCTCAGGCCATGGCAGAGCTTACGTGGACGGCATTGGTGTCCTTGAGGGCAACAAACCTCCATGTGAATGCAACAATTGCTATACAGGCAAAGATTGCTCTCTTCTTCTCCCAGACTGTCCTGTCGATGCTAACTCGTAAGCAACACTTTTTTTTGTTTGTCCTTTTTCGACCATTATGAGTTTATGACCAAACCAATCTATTAACTTTTGATTTAATTTGTATTTTGTTTTTTTTTTTCATTATGGTTTTGAAGAGGAGACCCTTTGTTCTTGGAGCCTTTTTGGATGAAACAAGCAGTGAACAGCGCGGCTTTGGTCTCGGGATGGCACAGGATGAGTTATATATATCAAGATGGTACATATGTGTCGGAAGAGCTTGAGAAGGTCATTAGGAAACTTCATAGTATAGTGGGAAACGCTGTTACAGACAACAGATTCTTAATCTTTGGAAGTGGAACCACACAATTGCTTGCAGCAGCTGCTCATGCCTTGTCTTCGACAAACTCATCATCAACATCATTACCTGCAAGGCTTTTGACTTCTGTTCCATATTACTCTGTAAGCAAGCTCTATTTGGCTTTATGTAGACAAACTTATTGGTGGTTTTTGATTAGTCTGTGTAAGCAGTTGTACAAGGAGCAAGCGGAGTTCTTTGATTCAGCACATCTGAAGTTTGAAGGAGATGCGTCTGAGTGGAAGAATAGCGAGCACAATGATAATATCACTCAAGTTATAGAGGTAGTGACATCTCCAAATAATCCAGATGGGAAGCTGAAAAGAGCGGTTCTTGATGGTCCTAATGTCAAAACAATCCATGATTACGCTTACTACTGGCCTCATTTCTCGCCCATTACGCATCCTGCTGATGAAGATTTGAGCTTGTTTAGTCTCTCGAAGGCTACAGGTCACGCTGGCTCAAGATTTGGGTGATTTACTTTGGCTCTCATGGTCTCTTAAAAGAAAATATCTTGACTGGTCGCAACAACTCACAAGCTTCTTCTTGATGCAGATGGGGACTGGTGAAAGACAAAGCTGTTTATGAAAAAATGAAAAGGTATATAACTTTAAGTAGTATGGGAGTTTCTCGGACCACACAGCTTCAAGTTCTTCAGTTGCTCAAAGTAGTGGTTGGTGATGGAGGCAGTGAGATGTTCCATTTTGGTCATGAAACTTTGAAGAAAAGATGGGAGACACTGAACAAGATCTTGTCGGTCTCGTCGCGTTTCTCGCTCCAGAAAATTAAACCTGAGTACTGCAATTATTTCAAGAAATTCAGAGACTTTACTCCTTGTAAGTTTTCCTTCTAGTACAAGAAAGCTGAGACTTTGTTCTGTTTCAAGAGGTATTTTTCTGTTTTGAATGTATAACTTGTTTGCTTTACAACTGAAAGCTTATGCGTGGGTGAAGTGTGAGAGACCAGAAGACACAAACTGCTATGAGATTTTCAAAATGGCGAAGATAACAGGACGCGATGGCAAAGTGTTTGGTTCAGAGGAAAGTTTTGTGCGATTGAGTCTCATCAGATCACAAGATGACTTTGATCATCTTATTGATACGTTGAAGAAGCTTGTCTCCCAAGAAGCCATAAGAACTGATTCCATCTGAAAACTTGATGTAATGACTTGTGATCAATATGTATTCCATTCAATCATATGGAAGTAACGGTCCCCTATCATTAAACCTACCGTTAGGCTCTTTTTATGTAAACTCGGCATTTACGATTCACTGGATTTGTGAAAATTTGTCAACAGTTGAGGCTCTTAGAAGTAGGAACTTACCTGGTCCAATCAAAAATACCAAACACTAAATTTAATAGTGATGCTAAGAGATTTATCTAAACTACAAAAGACAATATTCCTTAACCTAAATCATAAACTATGCTACTGATACAAGTTGTATTATTCAAAGACCGTCTAACTTAGAAAACAGTCTCTCGTCATTGTCAAAAGTCAACTCTTTCAATTTTAGCACATTTCTGCTGTTGTTGTCAAAATTCATCCAGTTATGCACTCGCACGGAACCCTCCACATTGCATCGTTAAGATAGAAAGATATAAGACACCTCCAGTTAATCATTATATGATAAAGATTTGACAAGTGACAAAGATAAATGCATGGTTCGTGTTTAATGTTCTTAAAAAATAACAAAAAAATTCAAAGTCTAATATTCAATAATTATGTTAAAACTGTGAAAGACGTATAGCTATATTAACTAAAACCCCGTTTTCTTATATCAAGACTCACAACTTATAAAACTTAATGGTCACGTTAGAATATGTTAATTTAAGAAATGGAGCAAGAAGACAGAAATAAATAAAAAACCTTGAATTTCTCGTGGTACAATCTGCTGACCTAAAGCTTGTCGAATGTTTGCTTAGTCACATCGTATTTGATTTAGTTATGTTCGAGAAAACTCTCTTTAGAGTTAAATCTATATATATAAAGTACAAGTTGGGTCTCTCCATCTTTCAAATTCTGCCACATCAGACTATCCATCTGTTGTACTATCCAAACAGACGATCCGGTTTACATTTATAAATTCATAACTAAACACATCTTTTTATTATTTAATTTTAAGAATTTAAATAACATCTAAACAAATTTTTTAAGAGAATATGAAAGATATTTTCTTATATTTTTATTATAAAACTAAAATAAATATAATTTATTAAAAAAACTAACAGGTTTAGTAATTGTTAATTATAATTAATAATATATAGATCATATATTATAATTTAAAGTTAATAATTTATTGATTATATTAAAATTTTTATTGTAATAGTAAAATTTAGATTTAGATATATGTAAAAAAAATTCAAAAAAGATTATAAAAGGATTTTTCTTATATCTTATATTTATAAAACTAAAACAAACATAATTTATTAAAAAGAAGTTTCTCTCCAAAAGAAATATGAAAGGTTTTTCCTTATATTTTATATTATAAAACTAAAACAAATATAATTTATTAAAAAATTGATAGATTTACTAATGTTAAATTATACTAATTAACATAGAGATCATATGAGGATGTTTTATATTGAATATATATTTAGTAAATAGATGTTTAATAGTAAATAAAATTAGGTCAAATAACAGTAAATAATATATAGAATAAAAAAATACTAGAATAAAAAATAAATTGGAACAAGAAATAAATAAAATAAAAAAACAGAAAAATGAAAAAGAAAAATAAAAAAATACTACATAAAATACTAAAAACAACAAAAAAGCATGAAAAGATAGAAAAATTAAACGGAAAATTATGTGGACATTTAACATGAATAGAATAAGAATGAGAATTTTGAGAATAACACAATGTAAACTTAATATAGGGCAAGAAATAAAAGATAAAAAATAAAAACAGAAAAATGAAAAAGAAGAATAAAAAGTACTAAATAAAATACTAGAAACATCAACAAAAGTATGAAAAATTAGGAGAAGGTAAACAAAAAATTATGATGAAATTTATTGGAGATAGAATAAGAACGAGAATATTGAGAATAAAAATATGTTTCATTAATGTAAAATTAAAGTTTCTGAATATAAATAAGACATGTAGGGACGGAATAAAATATAAATATAAAAACCCATAAAAAAGATGAAATGAATACACATCGGAAATTGAAGGAACAAAACAAAGACAGTAAAAAAAACCTTTAAAAAAACGTATCAAAATATTAAAAATAATATAAAACAAAATTTTTACAATTACATAAACATCTGAAATTACATCAAACAAAATCATAAAAAGGTAAAGAAGGTAAATGAAAAATCAAGATATGATTTAAAAAGGATAGGATAAGAACAAGAATTATGAAAATAAAAAATATGTTTTATTTATATCTCATTTAAATTTTCGGAACATAAACGGGATATGTCAGAACGGAATATGATAAATATATGAAACCCCATCAAATCCAAAAACAAAAAAAATGAAGACAAAAAGAATCAATACTCACTGAAAATTGGAGGAATAAAAGGAAGACAATGGAAAATGAAAACTTAAAAAAAATGGGAATCAAAATATGATTTAAAAAATATAAGATAAGAACAAGAATTATGAAAATAAAAAATATGTTTCATTTATATCTCATTTAAAATTTCAGAACATAAACGGGATATGTCAGAACGGAATATGATAAATATATGAAACCTCATCAAATCTAAAAAAAAAAATGAAGACAAAAGGAATCAATACTCACTGAAAATTGGAGGAATAAAAGGAAGACAATGAAAAATGAAAACTTAAAAAAAGTGGGAATCAAAACGTTAAAAAAAAAATCTTAATAGATTAAAAGTATGTGAGTTAAATACAAGAATAAGAAATAAAAAAAAATCAAACTTTTTACATATATTGTATCATATTTTTAAAAATTATGAGCGAAATAAACAATTCACAATATTTCATAAAAATTGAGAAAATATAAAATAAAAAGCTTTAAATGAAAATGAACTAATTTAAATAAAATTATATCATTATGTTAAATTAAAAAATTGTTCCATATGAAAATATGAAAAATATAAAGAAAAAAATCTGAAACGGATATAGAATGAGACGAAAATAGTTAAGACATAATATGAATTTGTAAAACACTATTAAAAGAACTAAAACATGGCAATAACTTACAATAAGATATTAAAATATTATTTAAGTAAATAAAAAAAATTATAATCCGCGCGAAGCGCGGAGACCCCCAATATGCTATATATACAAGCTATCTTATTCTAGCCTCTAATTTAAAAGAAAATAAATAATAATAACTATCTCCTTCTCCACTCATTGTTAAAGCCTCAAATGTCAACTAGTTGATTTAGTACTCTTTCAATTTTAAAACATTTCGTTGTCCATGAGAGTTAATTTAGTAAAATGAAAATAGTGTTGAACTATACTATCTATATGTATGTGTCTTCACAAATCGTTCTCTGGTATTAACAAACTAACTAAATAAGATATTTGTATTATGGTAGCTTTCGTTACACCATTTTGTACATAGGACAGAAATTTCATTCACCATTTTTTCAATCATCATTAAATGATTAATCTCCAGCTACTCGCACACGAGATTAATGTGTCAACATGGTGCAAGAGAATAATTAATTGGTACAAGGATATTAAAAATCTAAGATATCTCAGTCTCATTATGTGATTTGATTTTGTAAAGTCTATAACGTGATTACTTGTTTTTTGTGCGAATGGGAACAGGTTGAGCTGTCTTATCCATTTGTTTATCAAAGTATCCAAAAATATATAAAAATTTCATTTGTTTATAATGTGTTCATTTTATTAAAATTAGGGTATTCACAAACTAATTATATACATGAGCACGAAAAGTTCCAATGTTTAGCTTTTTGCATGGTAAGTAAAGATAATGGAAACAAAAGCTGCAGCGTCGATAATCTTGATTAATCTTATATTCACCGTTCATATTCTTAATACTAGTTCAACCACATGGAATCCGACTTGGACCAAACGAGCCGCGAAGGAGGCAGAGGATGCAGCCTCTATTTCATGCTCAGGCCATGGCAGAGCTTACGTGGACGGTCTCGGTGTTCTTGACGGAAAGAAACCTCCTTGTGAGTGTAACAACTGCTACACAGGCAAAAATTGCTCCTTTCTTCTTCCAGACTGTCCTGTCAATGCTGACTCGTAAGTCGTAACAACTTTCATTTCCTCTTTCTTAGTTAAATCATAATATAACAAAACCCCACTTTGCATTTAATCTTGTTTCTTTTTTTATGGCTTTTGAAGAGGAGACCCTTTGTTCTTGGAGCCATTCTGGATGCGAAACGCAGAGGGAAGTGTGGTTGTTGAGTCGGGATGGCACAGGATGAGTTATTTCTATTTAGAACCTGGCTCATATGTGTCAGCAGAGCTAGAGAGGATCATTAGGAAGCTGCATAATGTAGTCGGAAATGCGGTTACTGATAACAAACTCGTAATCTTCGGAAATGGAGCCACGCAGTTGATGGCAGCCTCTGTCCATGCCTTGTCCCATAACTCATCATCATCATCTCCTTCAAGACTTGTGACAACTGTTCCATACTACAACGTAAGCAAAAAAATCTCTGTTCTTAGGTTTACGTATGTTACAAGTCAACTTATTTGGTGGTTCTGACCAGTCTTTATGTGTACAGATGAACAAAGAACAAACGGAGTTCTTTAAATATGACCATATAAAGTTTGAAGGAGACGCGTCTGTGTGGAAGAAGAGCGAGCACAATAATAATATGACACAAGTTATAGAGATAGTGACATCTCCGAATAATCCAGATGGGAAGCCGAAAAGAGCAGTTCTTGATGGTCCTAATGTCAAAAAGATTCATGACTACGCGTATTACTGGCCTCATTTCTCACCCATTACACATTTGGCTGATGGAGATTTGAGCGTGTTTAGTCTCTCCAAGGCTACAGGTCATGCTGGCTCCAGATTCGGGTGATTTACTTTTTCTCTCTTAGTACTCTAAATAAGAACCTTGGATTGGTCGCAAGAACTCGCAAGTGTTTTTTTGTTATTGTAGATGGGCGTTGGTAAAGGACAAAGCTATTTATGAAAGAATGAAGAGTTATATAACTCTAAGTAGTATCGGAGTTTCAAAAGACACGCAGCTTCGTGTTCTTGAGTTGCTCAAAGTAGTAGTTGGCGATGGAGGCGATGAGATGTTTCATTTTGGTTACAAAACTTTGAAGAAGAGATGGGAGATATTGAAGAAAGTCTTGTCCATCTCCACACGTTTCTCGCTCCAGACAATCGAACCTGAATATTGCAACTATTTCAAGAAAGTCAGAGACTTTACTCCTTGTAAGTTTTTCTCCTGTTGAAGAAAGCTGAGACTTTGTTTTGGTACTAAATAAAGTTTTATAAGTTTTGTCTGCTTTACAACTGAAAGCTTATGCGTGGGTGAAGTGTGGGAGCCTAGAAGACACAAACTGCTATGAGATTTTCAGAGAAGCGAAGATAAGAGGACGTGAGGGAAAAGCGTTTGGATCAGAGGAAAGGTTTGTTCGGTTAAGCCTCATCAGGTCACAAGACGACTTTGATCAGCTTATTGATATGTTAAAGAAGTTAGTCTCCCAGGAAACTGTTTGGACCCGACTCCACTGAAAAAATGATCAAATTAAATCTCTTCATCAATTAATCAATCATATATATATAAGAAGAAAGTATTTGGAACAGTCTATGAAGTCTCAATGTTTATGATTTAATGGACTTGTAAAGTTTGTCATCATCGTGGAGTTTCCTTGTAGTGAAGCATCGTATTTATTTGAAATAATAATAATAAGTTTACATGTTCATTATCTTGTATTATTATTTGCAAAAGTAGTGTTTAAAGCAAAGCTCTCACATTCAATCTCACGAGGAGATGCATGTTGAGAAACTTTCTTCCATTATAATCTACCAGAATAAAACTCTATTTGGAACCCTGATGCATCTAAGAAACAAGACTTGTACCTAATAACATAAGTTAACTGGTCAAGTGTCGCAGCCAATCATGCAATTAAATTATGTTTGATCATTTCACTATATATACAATATAACTTAGAATCACGTTTATAAATTCATTATCTGTACAACTCAATTCTGGCATGTTACAAGATCGAGCTTATCTAGGCTAGTTCAAGTGATAACGCTGTTTCAAAACTCTTGTGTGTCTATCTTCCTCATTTCAGTTTCAAGGTAGATAAATTAGAAACATTCAGTTAAAAAAAAAAACTTTAGAATCTAATGAAGAATTTTTATATGTAATTATATTATGAGAACCTAGTTTAATTATAATCCATAAATACCGTGAGCCAATTTGGTTTGGATGCCCATCATATCAAACAAGCTTAAAGATTATGTCTTCGAATTTAAAAAACGGTGAGTTAAAGAAAGAAAAAATGTGTAAAACCTATCATGAATCACACCAAATTCGTCTAGAAAATTGGAGAAGACAAGTCATTCCTTTAGGAACAATAGCATGGTCATACTATCAACATTTCCACATTCTAGATGTGAGGAGACCAAAGAGAATCAGCTGGAAGACTGAATCTTAGGAGAAGACTAACACATCATGGAGAAGAATTTGGTCACATTTACCTTGGTTTATACCAGAACTAAATATGGTAAACAAATATTATTAAAAGAGAAAACACAAAAGAAAAAATACAAACATAGACAAAAACTATGATAAAATACTTAAACCAATACATAAATCAGAAAAAACTAAAATGATAATACAGATAAAAATTTGGTGAAAGATTTAGAGCAGAATTACTAAAAACTCTAAAATAGAATCTCTAAAAAAATAAAAGTAATTTTAGAGAGTTTCATTGATTATTCCAAAGATTTAGATATGATACCATAATAAAAAAATAATATCTAATAATTTATATTATTTTTATGTTTTGGAGATTATGGTTAAAACCCTCACTAATGATGCTCTTAGGGATTAAATCCGATCAAAAGAGTTTGGGCCATTTAAAAAGAAATAGTAAAGGCCCAACTATATCATTGGGTATGTGTAGAAAAGAGCGTCCAGTTTATAACACACATATAAAACCCACCACTAAAGAAAACCCTAGTTTTCGAATCCATTTTGGGCGAGAGAGACAGTGTAACAAAAAGACGGCGAGGGCTTCTCAATCTTTTCTCTCTTAGACAGCAAGCTCTTCTCTTCAGATCGAACAATGGTAAATTAGGGTTCCTCCCATCGATCTCTCTACTGGTTCACGATTAGCTTTGTCGTTAACTGCATGTGTTCGGTTTGAATCTTAATGTTATTTTTCGTATGTGTAGTCTCTGGTTGCAAACGAGGAGTTCCAGCACATTCTCCGTGTGCTCAACACTAACGTTGATGGTAAACAAAAGATTATGTTTGCCCTTACCTCCATCAAGGGTATTGGTAGGCGATTGGCCAACATCGTCTGCAAGAAAGCCGATGTCGACATGAACAAGAGGTTTGTTTTGTCTTTTCAACGTCTATTATGTTATTAAAGTCTCTACCTTTAGTAATTCTAGTACTTATTTTCATCGAACAGTATGTGGTTAGAGTCTTTTCCTGTAAGTTCTAGTTCATGTCTGGTTTGATTTACAACAGAATAATATGAAGTTAGTTTCCAGTTTGCTGTCTTTAAATGGAATGCTTTCTTATGGTTCTTCTGAGTTTGTGGCCGTTGTTTGTTTGTCAGTGTAATCATGAGAATTGTAGAAAAGTCAGCGCTTTGGTATGTGTGGCGAAAAGTTGTGTAGTGTATTTGAATGGTCTTGTTTTGATCTCCACTTTCAGGGCTGGTGAGTTGTCTGCAGCTGAGATCGACAACCTGATGACAATTGTTGCGAACCCAAAACAGTACAAGATTCCAGACTGGTTCTTGAACAGACAGAAAGACTACAAGGACGGAAAGTACTCTCAAGTTGTCTCCAATGCCCTTGACATGAAGCTTAGGGATGATCTTGAACGTCTCAAGAAAATCAGGTAAAACTCATACTGATCTTCAATCGTTACCACTGTGTTCTACTATGGTTTGGATTGAATCATTTTATGTAACGGTTGTTTTGCGTTTTCTTACAACGAACAGGAACCATCGTGGTCTGAGACACTACTGGGGTCTCCGTGTCCGTGGACAACACACCAAGACAACTGGTCGCAGAGGAAAGACCGTTGGTGTGTCTAAGAAGCGTTAAGCCAATGTTGCTAGTTCCAGCTTGTTTGGATCTTTGATAAGGACCGTTTTTAAGTTTTGTTATTCGAACGATTTTGTACGACTCGATTTTGGGTCTTTTTATGAGAGATCTTCACTACTGTTTTATTATATTTTAAGATAATATTTTGTCACCGGATCCTTATATGTCACTTCTCTAGTAGCATCTTTTGTTTTCTTAAGAAATATATTGAAACTTGGTTCATGGCACTTCTGTTTTGGTGTAGTATGGTTCTGTTAGGTGAACTCACATTTGGTTCAGTGATTAATCGAATGCACAAAATGTACCACAATGGGAAGCTATTCGATGATGTAATTTTAATTTGATTCCGCAAAAAGTATCACAAAAATCTCAATCGTCTGTATTAAAAAATCGTTTGTGTTCGTCGTACCAAAGCAAAATTAGCACGAGGATGATAAATTAAGCTAGAGAAAACAGAACTCAGAACAAAGATGTTGTAACTATGTAATGTTCCTGATCAAATACTACTACTAGTACTAGGCTTTGTTGTCTTCATTCTCGTCAGAATCAGAAGCAGCTCCAAGTTTCTGTTGACGAGTCGTTGGAAGAGAATAGCTTCGTCGCTCTTTGCCTCCTGGCTTGGACGAGGCATTACCGTACCAGATCATACCAAGTACTGCAATAACCATTCCAAGAACCACGTGCAAGTTTAGACCTTCTCTACCAAAGAAGAAGAATCCCATTACCAGCACCAGGATCGTCTTCATGTGTCCCAGGACTTGGAACGATACCGCTGTGAATCTCCCTATGCAGATGAACTGGCTCAGGTTGGTCCCGATCGCTATTGTGCACGAGAGGATTATAAACAGCTGCAGAATTCAAAAAACTTGTTTAAGTTTCAAATAAGTTTATACCGTGTTGGTTCACCACGATTTGGCATTAAGTTAACTAAGACACAACCATTGAGTTGCATGCAACAAAGCTAGACTCGTATAGAATGTGCTTGGCTTGGTATACCAGAGTTAAAACAAGGGTGGTACCAAATGGTGGAGATAATAACCAACATAATCAGACTGCCATAAGATTCGTAAGGATGAATATTCATTGGTATTGACATAATTAAGCTATTTCCTTTTCGTGAGGAGAGTCACGTTGAATCTAATGCTAATGAGACTAAGGTATAAAACTTATTGAGGGTTATGGCGCTTACCACGGAGACCATGTTGTAGTCGTACATGTCTACTCTCTTTTCTGTGAGCCAATAATCAAGAAATGGACCAACAACCAGCAATGTTGCGGCTTGGGCTGGAGCGGTATGTCCCAATAGGTTGAATGAGCTAAGCGAGTACTTGCGCTGAAGGTAATGTACATACTGCATTCATGTATAAACCACGCTAATCTTAGTTCTGAGTTAAAATGAAGGAACAATATGTTACTTTTGTAAGAGCAAGATACTTTTGAAAACTCTTACGTATTGTTGCAGAGAAGTACTCCAAACAGCAACAAAAGCGGCTACAAAGCCTTTACTATTCACACTAACATCAGTGACAGTGCAAACACCAACACCAACAAGAACCAGTCCAATGCTAAGCTTTGTGTCTCTGGAATAACGGATCTTATCTAAGACCATCTCCAACAAGCAGGAAACAGGAATCATGCTGAGCTTTGCAATCTGACAAGCAACACAGAACATTATTAAAATCAAGATTACATGTTCTTCCTTTACGCAGTTACAGAAGCATATAATTATTATTACCTGATAAAAACCGACAGAGTTCCACATAAGACTGACATTCATTCCAACAATGGAGAAGTTTGCAAAGAAAATAAATCTCAAAAGCTCCATAAACGGAAGATGAGAAGGCTGAATGTAACCAAGACATCTTAAAACAATCGTCATCAGAGTAGTAAAAGCGAAATGTAAACCGGTTAAGGTCGTAGCTGCAACGAGTTGAAGACACATAAGTAAAAAAAAAAAACAAATCAGAAGGAATAATACTAACAAACTTCAAATCTTAAATAAAGAAAAAAGAAAGAGAATGATTAATTACCAAAGCTATAACCATAAGTAGCCATTAAAGCTTTATTGACAATGATGATACCAACAGAAGTAACAACATTGAACATCCACGCAGCAGCATCTACTGCTGCTTTCTTATCAGCTTTACTAACAGGAGCCATTCCTTTCATAAACTCTTCCTCAAAATCAGCAAATCTCTACTTCTTCTTCAAAGTCCCATTCTCCACAGAGACTCACTTTTCTCCTAACATCAATTC
Source organism: Sisymbrium altissimum (assembly GCA_900406495.1). Taxonomy (NCBI): domain Eukaryota; kingdom Viridiplantae; phylum Streptophyta; class Magnoliopsida; order Brassicales; family Brassicaceae; genus Sisymbrium; species Sisymbrium altissimum. Next base: position 36,511 of record OVBI01000604.1, read on the forward strand.
AGACATCACAGAATCAGTACAAAAAGCAGAAAGTGTCAAACTTTCAGTTCTATATCAATTCAGACATCACATTAATCTGTAACAAAGCAAAAAGTGTCAAACTTTCACTTCTATATCAATTCAGACAAGAACTACCCACAAACCCATTTCGTCTGATCGTGTTAAATCAACAGTAATCTAAACGTAACACGATCAAAACCAGACAAAAAGGAGAGAGCTTTATCGATCAATTTGATCAGATCGGATCCAGCCAGATCCGTAGATGAATCTCGTGAGAGCCAATCTATGTAATTGAATGACGATCGATCTCTTTCCTTCAGACAAATCAGAGGAGAGAGGAAACGAAGAAGGATCAGAGATTACAGAGTGGAGTTTACCTGAAGTATGAAGAGAGAGGGAATCGGTGAAGGAATGAGGAGGAGGTGATCGGAGAAGAGAACCGGCGAGAGAGAGTGGTCAGTGATTGGCTGAAGAAGAAAGAAAAGAAAAAAAGTAATCTTGGAACAATGTAGTTGGGAAGCGTAGGGCTCGTGGAGCTAGACTAGTAGTAGTCAGGAGGCTCCAACAATTTCGATCCTTTTTTATTTTTTTTTATTTTTATTTTTTCTGTAATCATAAGTTAAATTTACTATTACACCCTCTTTTCTCTCTGTAAAGGGAAGATGAAAAGACAAAATAGGATTAGGACAAGTCGAAACGAAAGGTTTTGTTTAGGTAGTTACCATTTTCGTGCATTGATTTCGTTTTGGATTAGAGATGTACCAAGTGGATACAAAACATACCAGCTGTTTAATTTAGGTCCGTGTAGATCTCTCTTTTTGAAGTCTTGTTAAATAATGGGAAAAGTTTGGTGTTGAATTTGCGGCTTTGTCCGTTCTCATTTGGATTTTTTTAACAATTAAAAAGCTTGTTTGTGTTTGAGTTTTCGTCTCTTGATTTATATGTTCATAAGAATTGTAGAGCTCAACAGTTATACATATGTTTTCTAGTAGTGAGATTCATATATTGGAAGCAAAAGGCGGAAGCTCTAAGCTTTCTCCACGCAATGCAAGACGACATGGTGTCATGGGCATTGTTTGCCTGCTAGTGAAGGAGATTGTAAGTCTTTTATTAACTTCGTAAAAAGCGAATGTAAAATATATACAGCTAGAGAACATTGTAAAAATAGTATTTATATGATCAATTGTATCTTATGGTTTTTTTTTATCTAAATTTATTTTAATTTATACTCTCAGTAAGATATTGTAAGAAAAACATTTCTTAATTTTGAACTTAAAACATTTTATATTTTGATGCATTGTTAACAAAATTAGAAGTTAGCTATTGTCCGTCAGAATTTGGATTGCCGAATCGGTTTGCATATTTGGCAAAAATGAAAATGAATGTCAAATATTCCAACCTTATTATACCCTTCCCGATGTATTAACTGAGGCTGTGGCGTTGGTTAGTTCAGAATTCAGATTGATTGGTTAGTTTGGTTCGGTTCGCTTAAATCAGCAGCACTAGGACTAGGACTAGTATCAACAAACACTTTATTATTTCATGACCATGTAATTTATGTACAAAGTTACTGAATAAAGCTAGATGGTTAAGAAACAAATTATTCTAATAGAGACCACTAACCATCAGCATCCAAGTTTGGTGCGGTTGATGTTGTTGATTGATTGTCCTCCTCTAATGTCAGATCGGAAGAAAAAGAAAGAAGAAGAATGAAGAAGAAAAAGTTGCAAGTTCCGACATCTCAACACCTCCAAAGTGATTTTGAATTGATTCGAAAAATCATAGCAGATTTAGTATCAATCATCGAAAAATGCAAACTATTCGATGTCGGGTCGGTTTCTAACATGAGTGAAAATCAATACGGGTCCCACACACGCGCCGCTAGTTTACTTATGTGTCGCCTTTTCCTTACCAAAGCACAAAACTCATCAAAGTCTCTCCCTTTTTTTTTTCTTTTTCAAATCACTTTTTTTCCTCTCTCTCTTTCTTTCTTCCTCTCGCCAGTTCTCTCTCTCTCTCTCTGATCTTACGCCGGCATTTTCACTGGTTCTCTCTTCCTTCTCTCTCAGATCCGTCAGGTGAATCGTGAGTCACTTACCCTTTTCCCCATTTCACCCAATTTACACACTTTATGTCTTTCCTATTTACTTTCCTTTTCACTGTTTCCTTCTAAATCTGAAGGTGAAAAAGAAACTGGAACTCACTTGGAAAGTGTTCATAGAGTGGTTTGTAAATTTCATAGATTTATGGTTTGAACATAAGTTAGTTACTGGTTCAAGAATTTCTTTGTAATTTTTTTTTTGTTCTTGTGGTTTTTATTTGGCTGCATTTGTTAGTTGAAATCAGAGAACAAAGAAAAAATGATAACTTTGGTTTTGATATTAGCATATTGATTTTCTTCATAATTCCTTAAAAAGTGATATGATTGTGGACTCTTGTTTAGGGGTTGGAGTGTGTGCACACAACTGTTCTTGATGTGCAAATGAGCATTACCACAGATGTTGTTTGCAGCAGAAGGAGGAGGATTCTTCTCTTCATCAGCCTCTGGGTATAGCAACGGTTTAGCCCTTCTTCTATTAGGTCAGAAGAATGAACAGAAACCTGTCAGAGTATCACCATGGAGCCATTATCATTTAGTAGTGGAAGAAACTGACACCAAGTTTCAGTTAGATTCGTCTAAGAAATGGCTCTCACGTGGCTGCACTTCGCTTACTTGCTTTGGTCGCAAATCTGAAAGACCGGAAAATCCTTCTCAACAGCAAGATTTCACTTCTGAATCTTCAGTTCATGGTGAGGGAAAGAAGGATCATACACCACCGGGTGTGGAGTATAATTGTGAAGTCAGTAATAGATTTGCACTTAAAAGCAGCTTGAAGAAGAGATCTTTTAGCGATGTTGTTCTTGCTGATGGTGATGATGTGAGTAGAGATGGCGTGTTGGATCATACTGACAGAAGGAAAGTTCAGTGGCCTGACACTTGTGGTATTGAGATTGCTGAGGTCAGAGAATTTGAGCCTAGGTATGGATGCTTTCTCTTATAAAATTAGATTCCTTAAAAACATTCGGATCAAGCGTTGCATAAGTGGCTAGTAGATGTCGGTTTTGGCGTATGTTAGAGTAGGGAACCACCAACATTCAATAAATGCAGATGCATCTCGTAGGGGTGAGAAAAAAAAACTGATTTAAGATAGTCATTCCATCTCTGCTTAAGATAGGTTGGGAACATCGTTCATTCCATGATCTTACTGCATTCTTCCATTTATACTTGAGATCATAGTCTAAGATTTGATAAATGTTACTCTAGATCGTGAACTAACAACAGTTTGATAGAACCCAAAAGTATTTAACTTTTATCATTATTGCGTAGATTCTACTCATAATTCCCTTTAGTAGACCTAGTGATATTTATTCATTGACATAATGGTTTTCTGTTGCTAGGAAATTGTGTTGTAGTTGTAATCATTGGCGTTTCGTCTTTCTTTTTCTCATTTCACGATTCCATTTTGGTGATCATGTTAAAAACATTATGCTCTGATTGAATCTGCAGTGAAGTGGATGAATCGGATGATGAGTTGCACCATGGAAATAGAAAAAGCTGTATGTGCACAATCATGTGACCAGCTTCTCTCTTAATGCATTGGCCAATATATAAAACTCGTAAAGACATGTTTTCAGAAACAAAAGGGCTTTCAATCGCAGCTCATATAGATGCGGACCTTGAGGGAAATGAGGTAGCTGCGTTCTTGTGCTCTCTTATCATGTGCACCTTTGATAAATATATATATAGAGAGAAAAGAGATGCGTATAGTTTGCCAAAAGATTGGATAAGAAGAGGAACTTTTGGATGTGTGTGTGTGTACCTTTTGTAGCCACTTGATTTGTCAATTTTGTGCTGTGTTAGTGATTATTCAATGTACAACCATCTCTATGCTACTCTGTCTTGTAATGATAAATCCACACCACAGCTTTTTGGAGTTGAAAATCCAACAAATGTTAATTCTTCCATTTCATAGTTTAATCACTAAAATTTTACCAAATCATAATAATCACTTCACTTAAATTTCCTTCCACCTAATAGGCTCAGTGAAAACAATAGTTAGTTGCATCCACGCGCTTTTCACACGCGTGGGATAATTCCAAAGTACCATTTGACAAAGGCCATTTATACAAATGCCGAGACTTGGCCACATCTCCTCCACACAGACATTACCAAAGACACTACAGAACAGGCTTTCGAACATCAAACAACTCAACTAGCCAAAACCTCATTAACGAAAGAAAAGATGTCAGTAGCTTCACCGATTCAATGTATCAGGATTCTTAATCCATCTTCTTCTTCATCATCATCATCTTCTTTGACAACTTCATCATCTTTCAGATTCTCAACGAGTAAGCCATGTGTATTCATCATCAGATGTTCTCAGACCGAAGGTCCATTGAGAAGGCCCTCTGCTCCTCCTACTCTCCGGGAGCCTACGCCACCGCAAAAACCTGTTCCTCCTACGCCGTCTTCTTCTCCTCCTCCTCCTCCTTCACCTCAGCAGCCGTTGCAATCGGTGGCTGTTGATGGTAAGAGTGTAACTACGGTGGAGTTTCAGAGGCAGAAGGCTAAAGAGCTTCAGGAATACTTTAAGCAGAAGAAGCTTGAAGCTGCTGGTCAAGGTCCCTTCTTTGGTTTCCAACCCAAAAACGAGATCTCCAATGGAAGGTACTTCCTTTTTTCTTTCAATTATGATCTCAATTCTTGAACAGATGATGATATGTAAAGAGATGAATTTGATGACAAGTGTTCTTCTTGGATATTGGTAGTTTAGAGAACAAACTGTCTACAATTTTGCTGAAGTTTTAGTGTTTCTCTATAAGCTTATATGCATTCCTAATGCTATATGATGTAGTAATGTGAAATTGATGTTCTTGACATCTCAAGCCCTAATTTTGATTGCATTTGAGGGTAGTTCTGGTTTCAAATTGATGTTTCTTCATCTGCAGCATTAAGTTTAGACACACAGAGCTTAAAGTTTCAAACTTGATGAGTTTTGCCATGATTGTTTCGCCTCTTTCCTGTGCATATGTCTCATGATTAGAGTCTGCTACGTTCTAACAATTATACGGTTTCTCGGTGTTTGAATGTAACGATGTCTTACTAATGATCACACACAAAAACTGTGGTTGATTTTAAGACCTGATCTTGATTGCATTTGAGGGTAGTTCTGGTTTCAGATTGATGTATCTTCATCTGCAGCATAGCCTTCAAATTTTGACATACAGAGCTTAAAGTTTCAAACTTGTTGAGTGTTGTCACTTGTAATGGTTGTTTTGCCTCCTGCCTGTGCATTTGTCTCATGATTGAAAACTCATGCGAGTCTGCTACTCTCTAACAGTTATACGATGTCATATTAATGAGCACATACAATAACTGTGGTTTTTATTCAAGAATTAGTTGGCACTTCCTGGACATGAGACATCTCTCTTGTGTTTGTTTGCAGGTGGGCTATGTTTGGTTTCGCAGTTGGGATGCTTACAGAGTATGCAACAGGCTCAGATCTTGTCGACCAAGTTAAAATCCTTCTCTCCAATTTCGGCATTTTAGACTTGGAATAATAAGAGTGTTGTGTTATATAGATACCCCTTTCTCTCTTGTCTCAATCTTCATCCTGTTGTTCATTCTTCTTCCTGTATATGTATCTCTAAAGATCTTAAATACAGGGCCATTTGTGTATTCAACCACTTTTATCTTCAAATGGTATAATATAAACTATGTATCAATTCTAAAAATGCATACAAAAGGAATTGACTTAAGGATTAAAATGAAAGTATTCTCGTTTCAAAAGTATAAAATCAGTAATCTCTCCCTCCAAAGAACTCTCTGATCTTCTTAAGGAATCTGTGCAATCTCGAGAAGGATTTTGTGGAGAGACTGAGGCTTTGAGAAGAAAGGAGAATGATCACTTCCTTTGATCTTGAAGACTCCTTCAGGGCTGTTCTCTCTCACTAGCTTCTCTTGAACGTCTGGTGAGAGTGCAAGGTCGTCTAGTGTCTGAACATAGAATCTTCTCCCTTTCCCGTATCTTTCTGCGGTCAGTGTTACCTTCTCCATCATTGGTCCAAGTGGTACAGGTCGCATCGAGATCATTGCCAATGCGATATCCTGAAAAGCATAAACCAGAATCAATTAAAAAGGTTAAGACTTTGGCCCGTGATTATCAAGAAACTGGTCCGTGATTGCCAAACGCAAACACTGAATTAGCGTTTTGGAATGTACCTTGTTAGGTGATTGATTGAAATACAAGCCTTTCATGTGTTGTTTCTCGAACATGAACCCTGTAGGAGGCTCATCTTTTCCGTTGCCATAGATCAAGAACTGCGACTCTTTCATGAACCGCTCTGCGGAACCAAGCTGCAGCAGTGTAGACAGTTTCTCACACATGTGAACACAATACAACAGAAACAAAGACTACATCGTGTTTTCTATGATCCATGACAGGTATGAACTAAAAGAGTGTTTCTTACCTCTTCAGAGAAAACATCAAAGGGTCTTTGGCCATCAGAAACCATTGTTGCACATACGAATATAGCTTTCGAGATTTTCTCTGGAAACCGCTCTAATGCATATGAAACTGACGCACCTCCAGTACTATGACCCACCAGAATAACCTGCATAGAACAAAAAAACTCATATCTCTCACTGCCTCATCCTTCCAATCAAATGTTTTTGAACATCCCTCCAAATAAAGAGAGCAAAGCCTAACCTTCTCTTCTTCAGGGAGATTTTCGAGGTACTCAATCAATGGTTTTGAGTATTCCTCCAAGGTAGAGACAGTGTTTGTGTCTGTCATGTTAAAACCAGATCCGGTGAGGTCGACTGTAATAGGAGACAGTCCTGACTCTTCCAATGAAGCAACAATTTTGTACCAACACCATGCCCCAAAGCCTTCACCGTGCACAAGGACGAATTTCTTCACTATCAAGCTCTCTGATGAAAAATCCGGTACCTGAAGAAAGAAGGAAAGTAAACACATGATTCAAAATTAAGCTTCTATTATCACTCATTCTTATAACATCGTAAATCAAGTCCAGAGCAGTAACAGCATCAATCTATAAAGCAATGACAAAGTGATGAATATGAACAATCAGCCACTTTGCAACAAAAGTTATGCAATTACAGTTGTCTCAGAGAATCAGGAGCTTCTCTTCTGACTCATTCTCCTAGTCATACAGTAATGATAAGCGAAATCTTACAGGACTTTTTATAGAAAAAAAGAGGAGAGACAAAAGTTCTTCAGACAATAACAAAAGTATATCAGTACATTCATAGGCTTTATAGCTCATCTGGTCCCAACACTGTGTCAGTATCAGAGTAAAGAACATTTATTTTCAGGATAAAGTTATAAACATTTCCAACAGATAAGTTAGGAGATTCTCTGAGCACTTTCAACACATCTCTTTTCTAATTTTAACAACAGAATCTTCTCTTCTCCACTTTTTGTTATGACCTTTTCTTCTCATGTATTATTAAACCAAAAACAACTATTTACAATCAATATTATTGTAACAAAAAGGCAAAGACCCAGTAGAAGTAATCATTATATCATTATATAAAAAAATCCAAAAAATGATTGGAAGAGTAAAAAAGATTCCAACTTTTCAAGAAAAAAGATTCAAAATTTGAAGTGTGGAGGGAGATGATTCAGTGAGTGATATAACCTGCTTGCCATTTGAAAACGGGTCAGAGAGAGTCCGTTGTTTCCTGGTGCTTGTAGACCCAACCCGTCTAGACATGGATCCATCAAATCTCTGAGAAAGCTGTGCTTGGTGAATCGCCATGGAGAGAGCTCGACGATGCAACATCTCTTCATCAGCAAGCAACTTTCTTTGTGAACGATTCATTCTCTTGCTCTTAGATCCATTCTCTTTGCTGTCTTTCTTCATCATGGAGATAATCTTGTTCCCCATCTTTGAAAATCAAGAACTCGAACTTGAACCAAGAAGCTGAATTCGAAGTTGTAACAGGAGGGGAATTCAAAGATAGTCTCGAGAAAATGGCATGGTTTCGAGAGAAAAGTCAAAGTTTTTTTAAAAAGAGTCTATTTGCCCTAGATGGGATCAAGCTATAGGATTATTAGTTCCAGAGAGGAGGAGAGAGAGAGAGAGTAGGTGAAGGAAGCAAACTCGGTCATTAATTGCGAATACAAATACAGTTGTTTTTTGAAAATTTTGTACCACCGCAAGAAAAAGAAAAAGAAAAACAAGGATAGAGACAGATTTGGACATAACCATGCAAAGTTTGTTGATGTTGTTAAGATTTGGTAATAAGAGTTTCTCTCACAATCTCTAGGATAAGAATTCACACTGCTGCTTCCAGAGAGTTTCATTTTGTTTTTTACTTTTTTTTTTTCTCTGAACTCGGAAGTGGGAAGGCTGAACATTATTTTACTTTTGTGGGAATGTCTAAAGAGTTTGCGTTTTGACTTTCTTTTTCAACATACTACTAGATTTTGATTCTAGATAAAAGAACATTACATGTGATATTTATTCCATTTTGTTATCATCACTTTTTTTTTTGATAAAATGTAAATTATATTACCAAAAGCAAAGGTTTAATTACAAGGGTTGCAACAGCAGAGAGCTTCTATGGCAAAAAAAAAAAGGAAAAACCAGTGAGAAGCTATTAGGTGTTAGAATTAACCGAAATTAGCTATACTTAAACCAGGATAAAAGCAATTGGGAGCAACCTTTAAGATTCCTCCGAGCAAGAAGAGTGTCCCTAATAGATCTATCGATCTGCTTAAACAGTGCATCCGGGGAAAGGAGAGAGTCCGAATGACACCTGCAATTCCGTTCTTTCCAAATAAAATAGACAGTAGCTTGAGAAGCCAGCTTCTTAAGAACAGAGATGTGACCTGGGCAGTTTCCTTGAAGAAGCCAATCAATCATATGTTGCCATGAGTGAAAACGTAATGATAGGTTTCCAAAACGCCGAAGAGTAAAACGCCATACCTCCACAGCATAAATACAGTCAATGAAAAGATGATTTCTGGTTTCATCGTAAACAGAGCAGAGAGAACAGAGAGGAGAAATATCAAGATTCCATTTCGCCATGCGAGCCTTAACCGGAAGCCTGTCCAAATTACCAACCCAGAAAGTAAAGGAGTGCTTTGGTACTCTATTTTTGAACCAGACCGCTTTGTACCAGGACTGAGAAGAGGCTCTTGGCCGCAGGAACTCCCAAGTTGTCTTAGTAGAGAAAGTTGGCGCACGATGATCACTCGGGCCCCACAAGAAGGAATCCTGAAGACGGGGTTCATCCTGGAGATCCAGAACTCTGAGGGTGTCATGAAGGAGAGCAATGTTATTACTTCTAGAACGGGAAGGCCTCTGCCAATCCCGAGAAGAGAGAGCTTCTGCAACCGTAGATTGAATATGAATTCCCATTTGTCTCGGCCCAGTAGCACCAATAAAGTCTAGCAAACGACCATGGTGAGACCAGTTATCAAACCAGAAGCTGGTAGAGGTTCCATTACCAACATCAGAAGCTAAAAGATTGTAAGCAAGAGATCGCAAGGAGAGAAGAAATTTCCAAACCCAAGAGTCTGTTTGTTTTCCTTCAAAAGACCAAAAATTTTCACGCTTCATCTTATGCTCTCTCATCCAAGCAACCCACAGAGAGTCGGAAGAAGAGAACAGTAGCCAGATCAACTTGAGGTTCAAAGCTTTATTCCAAATTCCAAAATTCCGGAGACCAAGTCCTCCTTCCTCTTTAGGTAAACAGATAATTTTCCAAGCAACCTTTGCCGCTGTTCGCTTTGACAAGTCGCCAGCCCACAAAAACCGATTACAAAGCTTCTCAATCTCCTTGAGACATCCCTTTGGCAAAGAGAAGGCCCCAAACCAAAAGTTCACAAGACTGTAAATGACTGAGGAGACTAACTGCAGCCTGCCCGCAAAAGATAGGCTCCGTGTTGTCCAACTATTGAACTTTGCCTTGATTTTATCCGTGAGAGGGGAGTAATCACCTTTTCGCAACTTTCTATAGAGAAGAGGGAGGCCGAGGTATCTGATGGGGAGGGAACCCCTTTGGAAACCGAAAATGTTGAGAGCTTCAGTTTCCTCTGGGTTCAGTCCCGCAACAAATAAGTCGGTTTTATCCCTGTTCATAGCTAAACCAGAAAGCGAGTTGAAAAGATCGAGAGATGACGCAATACCTTGAAGAGAGGAGCTCTTGCCATCAAAGAAGATAACCACATCGTCTGCAAAAGCTAAGTGGGTAACCTCTGGGTTTCGACCAAGAGGATGAAGCCCAATAGCGCCAGATGCAAAGCTCGACTTTAGAAGATTTGAGAACACTTCCATTGCGATGACAAATAAGGAGGGGGAGAGCGGATCACCTTGTCGCAGACCCCTGGAACCCTTGAAAAAACCACAAAGCTCCCCATTAACGTTAATGGAAAACGAGGTGGTCGTGAGACACTGGGTAATCCAATTAACAAATATCGGAGGAAACTCAGCAATGGTGAGAATTTTTATGATGAATTCCCAGTTTACTGAATCGAAAGCTTTTCGCAAATCCACTTTAAGAAGACCTCTCTTTGAGATATTTTTGCTGTTAAACCCATGAGCTATTTCCGTGGCAAGAAGAACGTTTTCCACTAAGAGTCTGCCTTTGATAAAAGCAGATTGCGTATTTGATACCATCGCCAGAGTTACCGCTTGTAATCTTCGAGCAAGAATTTTTGAGATGATTTTATACACCACGTTACAGAGCGAGATAGGTCTGTAGTCCCCCAACTTATCAGTACCAACTTTTTTTGGAATAAGCGAGACAGCAGTACAGTTCCATTGCGACAGAAGCTGACCAGACCGAAAGAATTCCAAGACAGCATTAGTTACATCCATGCCAAGGATATCCCAGGTTTTCTTAAAAAACTCTCCAGTGTAACCATCAGGACCCGGAGTTTTATTTAAAGGCAAGCAGAGAACTTCCCGTTTAACATCTGCAGCCGTTACCGGAGCAAGGAGAGCCATCTTCATAGAATCAGAGCATCGGAATGTTGTAAAGTTTGCTATCTGTTGAAGATTGGCTGCTGACTGAGGAGGGACCGGAGCAGCAAACAAACTTTCAAAGTAATCAACACAATGGTTTTTTACCTCGCCAATGGTAGATAATCTCCGACCATGGGAATCAATAAGATAGTGAATTTGATTCACAGATTGCCGGGAGACAATAACCCTATGGAAAAAAGCCGAGTTGACATCACCACATTCCAGCCATTTGATTCGAGACCTCTGGTGGAGGAATCGTTCTTCCGCCAAGGCCAAAGACATCCATTTCTTATGAGCTTCCTTTTCTAGAGCGGCTAGATGAATAGACGGTTGAGTCAATAACTGTTCCTGACACAAGAGAAGTCGAGAGTGAGCTTCAAGAACCCGGTTCTCTAAATCAGAGAAATGCTCTCTATTTATGTCTCTGATCTCTGATTTCAACATCTTTAACTTCTTAGATAGGGAAAACATGGCAGATCCCTGGAAAAACATTTCTTGCCATTTGATGGCCACTCTGGGGATAAATTCTGGATGGTGAAGAAGAAAATGGGAGACCATGAAGTGTCGCTTTGCCTGAGTGCGATGACCAAAAACAATACTACTAGGGCTGTGATCAGAGAAACTTGGGGTTCCAAAATGAGCGTAAGAGTCCGGAAACTTGAGAAGCCATTGGTCATTAATAAGAACACGATCCAGTTTCTTGGCAATCGGGTTAGCCTCTTACTTATTTAACCAAGTGAATTCATTCCCTCTGATTGACAAGTCTGAAAGGCAGGAATAATGAAGGCAATTCCTGAGGTCTGCGATTCCTCTAGTGATTCTCGTTCCTCCATTTGATTTCTCCGTTGGACTTAAGATTTGGTTGAAGTCACTCAGAACTGTCCATGGTTTCCCAAAGACAATGGGATCCCCTGCTAGAATACGAATCTCCTCCCAAAGCTGTCTTCTAACATACTTACAATTTCGACCATAAATAAACGAGATCATTACCTCCGTGGAGGTCTGAGGAAGCTGCACTAAGCACGAAATCATCTGATCTGATTTTGAATGGACGGTTAACTTTACTGAAGGATCCCATACCACCCAGATTCTGCCTGACTCGGCAAACTCATAGTTAGAGGTAGAATTCCATCCTGGGAAAATAGAATTAATATATTGTTGAGACTTGTGGACCTTCACTTTAGTCTTTATAATACTCCCAAAATACGGCTTGGACTGCCGTAGCCATTTCTTGAGATTACTACGCTTCAGTTTATTATTGATGCCTCTCACGTTCCAACAAAATGAGTCTACTATCATATTAACGATGAGGGGTGTGTTTGGGGTGATTCCCCTTAACTTTCTTCTCATAGCGTCGCTGTTTCTTAGAGACAACTGAGGTGAAGAGCTCATCATCTACTGGGTTGTCATCACCAGCGGAAGGGTATTCAGAAGATGAAGATGCAGAACTGTCTGAGATCTCACTGTTTGAAGATTCCAACTCAGGACAAGAGGAAGAGGGCAGAGCGTATGGAGGCCCCAAAGGCTTTTTCTGGGCTCTTTTTGATGAACTAGGGCGAGTATGGGAATGATCAGGTTCTTCCGCAATCAATTTCCCTTTTCGTTTGTCTTCAACGACCATGTATCGTGCCACAGATTTTATTGGAACTTCAGGGTAGTCCAATGAGCGTTTCGTAGTTTTCTTTTTCTTTTTTGGGATCGTTCTCTTAGGGAGGGCTTCTTCCTCCTTCTGTTCCTGAGCAGTGGAGGTCTGTTTTTTGGCACGAGGGCAGCTCTCCAAAGGATGAGTAGTTGAGTTGCAAGAGGAGCAGATAATCGGCGCTGTGGGGCAGCGACGGATACTATGGCCAACCTCTTTGCAGAACTCACAGGTTGGTGGCAACCAAGGGCATGTCACTTCCACGCGGTGTGTCTCTCCAGACTCAAACTGAACATTCATTACCTCTGGGATAGGTACTGACGGGTCAATGATGGTGAAGACTTTGGCAACTTCGATATTCATAAGTCTTGCTGTGGAGGGGTGAAGGTAGAGCGGGTTTCCCAAAGCTCCCGCAACATGTTCGAGACCTTCTTCATTGAAGAACTGCGGTGGAACTCCACGGAATTCTAACCAAACCGGAACTTCCTTCAACTCAGGCATAGATGGGGTGAGTCCAGGCTTCCATTTGGCAACAAACATGGTTTGGCCCTCAATGTGCCAAATTCCCTGGTTCAACACCCTTTGTCTTGTTGATGGACATGGGATTCGAATGAGAACAGTTTTGGGGCCTAACCTCGAAGCTGTAATATCACGAGCTCTGTTGCTCCATATACCATTGAGGATAGCATGAAGAGCACCCCGGGAGGGGAGGTTTCCATGGAATTGTCCAACAATGAACGCTTCCCACTTGTTGAGATTCTTAGTGATAACCTCATTTGGAATTTTCACACATAGTTCGCCAGATTCAAGGAGAAAGGGAGTTCCCTTCTTCTTCATAGTGGCACGGGTACCCTTGAACAAGCCGAGCCAATCAGATTTGGGAGACTGTAGCTGGGGTTGAGAGATCTCAACAGCCGGAGACGCCGGAGGAGGCAATTGGTTTTCTTGCTGAGAAGCAGAGCGGGGCGGGGGCTCAACACTGACAGAGGTCAGAGGTGGAAGGCCAGTTGGGATTGTGATTTCTGCTGCAGGAGGCTGCAGATCTGTAACCGGAGAAATTGTCAAAGAGACATTGGCCGTCGGAAACGGCACATCGGAAGATGGCGCAGAGCTAGGAGAAGAGGTTGCGACAGGGGAGGGAGAAGGCAGAGAGCGAGGCGGAGAGCGAGGAGGAGGTTTACCACGTTTGCCCATGAGGGTTTAGGGTTGCCGTTGCCGAGATCCGCGCCGGCCCTAACTATATGTTTCTTTTTTTCGTTCTTATCATCACTTATCAGATTCAGAGGTATAGCTCAGCATACTGGATATAATTTGGTAAGACAATTTATTCTCTCCCTATTTTCATTCTTTTGTACAAAAAAGGAAACCTTTTTCGTAAATTTTAGTATAAGAAAAATCTACTTTAATTAAGAAAATAGAGACGTGACTTATTTTTGTCAACTTATTGTTGGGTTTTTATGAATCTAATTTTGCCAAAAAAAAAATTTTAAATGAAGAATTATTTTTTATTTATTTATAACTTGGAGAATAAATCTGCTAAATTGCAAAACTTAACCACACCACTAGGGGATTAGGGTCATATGGTTGTACTCATTATGTTAATTAAATCATAGTAATGCATGCCCAACTATCTCAAAATTGGCCTGATAAACCATAATAAATAAATGATGTTAAAAAATTCGTCTCAATTAACTACATACTAGGTAGTAACCTGCACTATGTGCAGGATGAAAATATTCTATAATTATTTTATAATATTAAATTTATATTATAACATTTTTTACAATAAATAAATGTTTACAACTTTTAAAAAATATTTAAATACAATTATATAATAAGTACTATTTAAATATATAGTGTGTTTATGAGTTTAAATCTATAAATTTGCATAAATAAAATATAAAAAGATTATTCAATATTTTATATTTCCATTTTTGAATAGATATGAATCAGTATAAATTGAATTCATTTTAATGATGATTTGAGAATTTATATAATATTACATCAAGTTTCTATATATAGTCAAAATTTAAAATAAAGTATAAATCAAAAGTAAATAATTGTATTTTGTGAATGAATAACATTAAATATAAATTTGTATAATATAAATAAATAACACAACTGATATTGAATATTTATATGTTGCAGTGATTGGAAAAAATAATTTATCTATAAATAGTTAAATTATAATATATTTTTTATGTATCCTTTTTGTTAGTAATTGAATTTATATTTTATTAAAATAAATGCATATTTTTAGTTATATAACAAATATTAGAATAATATTTCATAATTTCATAATTAAGAAGTAAATAATTCAAGTGATATTAAATATATATTTTATGGTGAATAAAATGATTTATATAAAATTTAAACTTTAATAAATTTATAAAGAAAAAGATATATAATAATTGATAGAAAAGTTAAAGATATATTTTTAATAGATTAATTTATAGTTTTTAAAATAAATAGATATGTGTAGTTATAAAATGAATACTATACAT
The DNA here is from genome assembly GCA_900406495.1 of Sisymbrium altissimum. Classification (NCBI taxonomy): domain Eukaryota; kingdom Viridiplantae; phylum Streptophyta; class Magnoliopsida; order Brassicales; family Brassicaceae; genus Sisymbrium; species Sisymbrium altissimum. Next base: position 51,694 of record OVBI01000604.1, read on the forward strand.
TATATGATTAGAATACTATATATAAATCATATGATAATGGCATACATTGTAATTAGTCTAGTAAACTATGTCTATTTTTATATTTGTTTTGAGAAGCTTTATGGTGATGACACATCATCATGGCACTCTTGTAAATCACATGTAATGGTAAGGTTATTTTTAAAAAGTGATTCTCAAATAATATATAAGGGATGACACTAAAAAATTCGACCCAAATTTAAATTTAAACATGTTATTTTATATTAAATTTTTAATATAATAAGATCATTTCAAAGATTTTTAAAAATATTTATGGCCTAAAAAAAGTTCTCCATATTTCAATAATTTATTGTTTATTCAATATCTCTATAATTTTTTTTAAAAAAAATTCCAGTATAAACTTTTATATTTTAACCAATTATAAAGATATCACTATGAATAAGATCCACACATGTTAGCCCGGGCTATGGTAACCAACTCCCCACACATGTTTAGCCGGGTAGATTTATTGTTATCCTTCCCAATGCTCAAGAAAGTACTGAAGCCAAGTGCTTCTTCCCTCTTATCCATTACATCTCTCACCAATTTAATCTCTGTTGATCACTTGGTGCATAACCTTATACCTTCACCACGGGAGATTTGGAGATGGTGATTCCATTAATTTTGTTCTTCGTTTACAACCAAGTACTCAGCTTTTGACTCTTCTATATTCTTCTTGTTTTTGTTCCAACTAAAGTACTCAGCTTCTGACTCCAAAATAGGTGATATTATTTTATAATGCATAGAGAATTCATATGGATGTTTGCCCAAGAAAAAAGGAGATTTCACAGAAAATCTTGGTGACATGCAAAAGATTCTTTTGGTGGAATAAGTTGTATAAGAATCAGGTGAAATAAACCCACTTCCACAAGAAAATATATTACGTAGCAAGAAATTAAATTCACAGTAGTCAAACTATTATGGTTAAATCCTGCAAATCAAGTTCCGAGACCTCTCAGGAACCCAAAATAAAACCCGATACAGTGTTTCCTGCTCCCTAAACACTTGACTTTATTTCATTACTTAAGACTCAGGAGTAAGTAGTTCTCACTTCTCACCCACTTGTCTATAAAACAGCACAAGCCAAAAGGGGATGCAGGTACCGTGAACCGCTAAACGCCTTCAAAGGCAGTAGCAACTGAGTCTTTCTTGTCTCAAACCCATAAATCTTGAGCTGATTCCTACTTTGAGAGGGGTCTCTTTTATGTGCAATACTACGACTTACGACGATGGACCAAAAGTCCCCAAAAACCCGAGTGATGTTGATAGTGTTACTCCCCATTTCGATTCAGATCTATAGATTCCCGTTGAAGGACAAAATCCATTGGAATTGGCTGATATATAAAGCCTGAAAGGTCAGAACAATCATATACCATTGTGTAGACAAATCCATCTAATAATTCATGAAGAAATCTAAATTGATGTTAAATGCTGGACGTGATAGAAGGTAGGCTTGCGTGCGACTACAGCTTACCATATGTTAAGTGAATACATCAAGTACCCGATGATGACTTTTGGATCCACATTTGCTTCTGCAACAAAGTAACAATGAGTCTTTTAAATATGGTTATAAGAGCATATTATAAGGTATAGTTAAAACAGGCTTTAGTTTGGCTTGCCTCATGTGAATTGGGACCCCCACCACCACCACCTCCTGCTCTCCGGGATGATTTACCCTCACCAGTCATCGCAAAGCCGTCTTCTTTTCTGTTGCGAGCTCCAACACGGCGACTAGAATGTCTAGCAGAACCTGGATAGGGTTTTGGAAGAACAACAATCACTTTAATTTCTTCATATAATGGCACAAGGCACATTATGCATTATCCAACGTCAAATGAACTAACCATTCTCAAGAGAGTGTCCACCAGAGGAGTTCACTTCTCCAGATCTTTGCAACAACGTCCTCTCTTTCACTTCTCCATTGTTTGCTGTAAGGTCATATACATGATGGGTTAAAATGTTATGGAGCACAGCTATAAAAATAAAAAATAAACCAACTACGTATTTGTCAACAACAGGAACAGAACCTGCTGAAGATGTCGGCTGATCCTCACTGATATTGGACCCATCAGCACGACGGAGAGGAGCCCACACAACACGATCAGGTCTGTCTTTGTTTCTTGTACGCCTCTCTTGCTTTTCACTATTGGAATAGTCTTTCCCTGCACATTACCATCTCTATTTTAATTTATCAGCCTAACTTGGGTAACTCACATTTTGACTGAAATCCTACTCCCTTATCACCTGCTCGGGTGTTGGCTGGCCGAGGAGGACGCCTGGAGTTTTCTGCTTCTGAGGGTTCGACTCTTGGCTCAGGCTGGACAAAAGATGAAGACTGGCTAGCTCGCGGCTCATTTCTCAGAAGTATTCCCTTAATCAACCTCCCACCAACATCAATCTTCTGATTCTGTCTTGATGTCGAGGAGCTTCCGGAAATATTAGTTTCCATCTGCTGTTCCGGCTGTGGTGGAGAGTTCTGAAAAGCCGTTTTAAAACACACATTGAGAAATGAGAAGCTGCACATGACTCATGACACTGTCTACAACTATCAAAGTACTGGATGAAAAAGAAATCAAGGCTTTTGTTCTGCACAACATTCTTTAAGAGCCAAAAGCTTACAACAGGATTGTCTCGGTCTTTTTTCAGGAGCAAGATCTTTTTCTTCCCAGAATCCATTGTCAATGCAATCCCTGGGAGAGAGCTATCCATGACAGAGGCTGCAGTTGAGTAGATGAAAAAATAGATCAGAAAGACATAAAGGTCTTTTACGAATAGGGAAAATATGCAATAAGCTAGTTAGGAATACATATAGCTGTCAATTGATTACCAGTTTCAGTTACTGGCATGTCCTTTCCACTTGAATTTGACTGATTGTAATCTTGCTTGGAGCTACCGGCGTCTGATATAACCTTCCGGGGCACACTTTTTGAGTCTTTTTCCACATACTATTAAGAAAAGTAAATGCTCAAAAACGGACAGAAATGTTCGTTCACCATAAGAAGGCAACATACGAGTAAAATGGCAGCCTACAACTACTATTCACTCCTACAAAGTCAGAGACGCACCTTCTTCTTTTCAGAGTTTCGTTTCGTAGGCCTTGAACTTGGCTTGTTAGCAGAGACCGCTCTGGCTCTTCTGCCTCCTCTTCGAACATCTAACAAACCCTGTTGTTTGATAACATTAACATTAGATATCCCATTTTGGAACAGATGAAACTACAAAGACATCCGTCCAAGGAAAGCTCTGAATTTTCTACATCCGTACCTGAGATCCAATCACAGTAGCACGCTTTTGCCGTATGAATTCCATAAGAGGAGTAACAATGGGAGCCGGTTTTGAAGCACCTAAAAAACCAATATTTGTTAATAATTTCCATTAATGATTGCAAAATGGAACTCGTTTGCAAAAAACTAACCAGACTGCTCAGCTTCTCTTCTCTCCAACTGGATTTCAGCACTAGGAAGATTCTCAACAGGCTGAGCAATCAACTTAAGGAACTCAAGATAATCAGGGTCTTTAGTAATAGACCCTTCACGAGGATCTTTCTTATCACACGGCTTCGGCACACGCTGTGAAGGCGCATACTCAACTACAGCCTTAAACTGAGCACCTAAACAAACAAAACAACCAACTCACTAAAAAACACATAACCCTTTTCCACAGAGGAAAGACAAATGTAAAGAAGATAAAAAAATACCCTTTTCATTAACAAACACATGGCCGTTGAAAAACGCAGCGAACTCATAAACATCTTCTGGTGCCTTGAAACCAAAGTAGGCCCGTGAATACTTCTGAGTTTTATAACTGAGTGAAACCCAAAAAGAACGAAACTTTAATTAATCAATCATCTTCCTCAAGTAATCAAAACCCTAGAAACTAAGCAACATTCTTAGGATCGAATCCTATGTAAGTAAAAGGAAAGAAACCCATGAATCGAAATTCAAGAAGAGACAAGAAAGGTGCTTACTTGGACTTTCCAGGACGAAAGGAGAACCAATTGTAACGATCACCGAAACGAGAGTCAATTTGAGATAAGAGATCGGACTGAGAGAGAGAAGGCGGTAAGTGTCGTACAACCACCTTTCTCTTCGCTGAAGGGTCTTTCATCGGGGGTTAGAGAAAACCCTAATTCGTTTTGGAGACAAGATGCAAAATCAAAGAGACAGAAGGGTGAAGAAAGACATCAGAAGCAGTGAAAAAATAAGAAAAACAATCGAACGCAATTTTGCCCTAATTTTTTTTTGTTTTTTCGTCTCTTTCGCTTTGCTTTTGTCTCTAGAAAAAAATAAACATAGCTAAAAAGAATTAAATAAAATTAAAATGAGAAAAGTTCTCATTAGACTTCGAACTCGGATGAGAAAACCAAACCCGCATTTCGTGAAGGAAAGGGTAGGAAGTGGATTACGTGGAATTTTGAGTCTATATGGGCCATGATTTGGGCCTATCGTTTGGACTTTTTTAACTATTGTAATGATTCAAAACGAAGACAAGTAAATAAATGCGAATAATATCTGTTATCTTTTTGATTTAAAAATATTTAATTGAAAGATTTTTAATTTTATCATTTTTTCTTGATATAATATTATTTTTGAAATGTATTTATAAACTTATCCAAAAAAGTTTTTAATTACATTTATGCTATTAAATTAATATATAAAATGTGTTTGACAATAGATATAACAAAAATGAAAATTAGGTTAATTCATTAATTCGAAAACAAACATGTGGATCTTTTTCATTTAAATTAAACTAACTACAATGATTTCACTAGTTTCATTGGTTTAATTAATTAAACTTTTTCTCTTTGCACAAAATAATGTGATTTTTTTTTTTTATAACTATGTAGGCCTAATAAACTTAATTAGCGTATCAACTTATGGTCAAGTAGTTTTAAAAACTCGATGATGTTGTTATGTTAAATCATTTGATAGCCGATACTCGAATTGAGGTGGTCGGTGAACATATGATCTTTTTTAGTAGATAAATCCGTTGAATTTGAGCTTTCGAATTGTATATCAAATTGTCTATTTGATTTTTAATCATTTTAAAAAAACTTTTTATTTTATTTTATTTTATAATAAAATTAAATACATAGTAGATTTTAAATTATTTTGTTGTAAATTGGTTTATCATCAAAATTCATTTTTTATTTTCAAAACCAAACTAAAAATACAAAGATATGAATTGCATTTGATTAGAAACAAAGATTATGATTAAACTGGAGACACATTTTTCTACAATTTGTATACCTGTTTTTAAAAGAAGAGAAACAAAAAAAAAAACAAAAAATTCTTGAGAAACAAACTGATATTTCATTATATTCGAAGCGTTACATAATTCACAGATCATGTAAAAAGATAAATTTTTTGAAAAAAATGAACTAATATAAACATAAATGAGGATACCAAATCAAAACTAAAAAAATCACTCAAGGATCAAGATCAAACCATATAAGTACTTTGAAGTCATCAAGTAAGAAGATAAAAATCAAGAGAACCACATAATAATTAAAATCAAACTACATAATTATGTTTTAGCAAGAAGATAATTTTGGATGCTGATTAAATTGTAAATCCTGATGATTATGTACATGTTTACAGGCGCATACATTGTTTATCTTTGTAAAAGCCTGACTCGATTGTTAACATAAGTAGAATCTAGAATTTTCACTGTTATGTAAGTAGAAGATAAAAGGATGACAAATTGTCTTTTTATAAAATTTAATAAAATTACACTGTCATAAAATTTTCGTGGTTAAAAATACGAGTTGTGTAAAAAAAAAAAATTAATAGAAAAAGTAAAAAAAAAAAAGTTAAAAAGAAGGTTCGAGTAATTACAATGGGCTTTTTATTGGGTTATTATTCTAAGCGGAGGTCCACTAAATGGCGTCATCTTGTATTAGCCGTAGGATGAAGACTATCGCATCGTACAGTATATAATCACTATAGTAGGTGATCCGCGTATCATATGATAACTACCCGATTGTATACAAAGAAGACTTCTAAGTTCTGGTCTAGTCAGGTTTACTGATTCCGTATAAATTGCTACAAAAGATATTTGCTTTTTGGCAATTGTTATCTTAAAAAAAAAATCTCTTTGTCGCTTCAGCTTTCCTCTTATTAAGCAAGTAATCTTCTATCTCCTCTTTCTTACTTCATCTTTTGTCTTGATCTCTTGATTCTGTCCGTTTTGATTTGATTCTCCTGGTTCTGTTCTGTTTTGTTGTTTTTTTTCATTCCTCTTTTTGCAAGCAAAGTAATATTCTATCAAAAACCTAATAATTTTGTCATTGTTTTTTCTGATTACTCTGTCAAAGATCAGAGCTTTACTAGATTGACCCTTCATGCGATCAACAATTGTTTTCACTGTATGTTTGCAGGAAAAAAGTATATGAGTTCGTTCAAGATGGGTGGAGATTTGATGGAAGATGATTGGGAATTTGCCTCATCATCAAACCCTAGCCGAACCCTAGTTCTTGTGGGCCGTACTGGAAACGGAAAGAGTGCAACAGGGAACAGTATCCTTGGGAAAAAAGCCTTTAGGTCAAGAGTAAGTACTCTAGGAGTGACAAGCACCTGCGAGTCTCATAGAGTTGTCCAAGACGATGGACAGATCATTAATGTTGTTGATACTCCTGGTAACAATTTTCTTAGCAAAACCCAATTGTTTCGTCTTAGTACTAAAAGTCTAGTAGTTTTACAATTTGATCTGCTATGTGAGGTTAATATGGTAATCTTTTGCAGGTCTGTTTGATGTGTCAATGGCAGCTGCTTTTATATGTAAAGAAATTGTGAGATGTATTACTTTGGCTGAAGATGGGATCCATGCTGTTCTGTTGGTGTTCTCTGTTAGGGGTCGGCTTTCAGAAGAGGAGAAATCTGCTCTCTATCACATGCAAACACTGTTTGGTAGTAAAATCGCTGATTATATGATCATTGTTTTTACTGGTGGTGATGAGTTGGAAGAGAATGAAGAGACATTGGAGGAGTATTTGGCTCAGGCTTGCCCTGAGTTTCTGAAAGTCAGTGTCTTTGGCCTTATTTGTTTATTTTTTCTCGACTTCTTTAAAAGTGATTTTTTAGCTTACTTATGTGTGGTTTTGTAGGAAATGCTTGAGCTATGTGACAATAGACTGGTACTGTTTGATAACAAGACTAAGGATAAGCGCAAGAAAGCTGCGCAAGTTCAGAAGCTTCTCTCACTTGTTGATTCCATTTCTAGGAAGAACAATGGAAAACCGTATACAGATGAATTGTTCCATGAGCTACAGGTTACATTGTTGTTTTACACTTCTTCGATTTCTTCCTTTAATCTGGTTTTGAAGCAGAGAATGCTTATTATGATTGCTTTCTCAGGAAGAGGCTATCAAGCTACGTGATCAGAAAAAGGAGGTCGAATCGCTAAAGGGTTATTCAAAGGATGAGATATCTGAGTTCAAGAAGCAAATAGAGATATCTTATGATAGGCAGCTTAACCGCATCACAGAGATGGTATTTAATTTCTATTTATCGATTTTTACTACATTGTTAATTTCATAAGCACCTGCCTATCCATATACTCTGTTTAGCAGAGTCTCAACTACACTAAGTATAAACTTTGAAAATATTGTGAATCTTCTAATGTACCAATATGGAAGAGTATAAACTCAAGTAGCTGTATCTGTATTGGTTAGTGAATTGGTTGCGTTGTCTGGTTAGTTCAATTGGGAATCTTCCTGCAGAAAATTAGATATAAAATCTGTGACTGTGCTTTTATTGATCAGTATGTTTAAAAAAATCAGTAGATTCCATAATGCCATTTATGTCACAGAATGGGGTTTTAGGCATCATTCTTTGCTGGTTTACTTGATGATTCCTTAATCATGGTTCTGTTTTTTTGTTGTTGTCCAGGTGGAGACAAAGCTGAGAGAAACATCAAATAGGCTGGAGAAGCAGCTAGGTGAAGAGCAAGCCGCAAGACTTGAAGCAGAAAAGAAGGCCAATGAAGTCCAGAAACGGTCGAGCGATGAGATTAAGAAGCTGAGAGAGAATCTGGAGAGGGCAGAAAAAGAGACAAAGGAGCTCCAGAAAAAACTGGGAAAGTGCATTAATCTGTGATTGGATAATTGAAGCTGCTTTGAACTCTGATAAGAGTTTCATATATTCATCTCAATATATGGTTTTATCAGCAAAGACTGGGTGTTATTAGTATAACTAATGCTTTCATGCTGGACGAATTTGGAGAGTTGGTATTTTTTTTTTTTTTGTTTATAAAGTTGTTTACTGGTTTTGCTATGATATGTTGGCCTACTCGTAGTTGTTGCCATTGTTGTGGGACTTTCAACTAAGTATCTGTTCGGAGATACTTTCAACTTGAAGTTCGGAGATTTTTGTATCAATGAATTAAGACTCTGTTCTGACCACGGGAGACTATCTGCCTCTGGTTGAGAGAAATAGATCCAAAATAAGTTCATGGAAAACAAAAAAATTGCATAGAGCGAGGTATCGCGTCAATAAGGTCAGTTGCTTAAAACTTGATTTGTGGGGTCAAGAGAATCGAATAGTTGTTTTATTGATGAGTAAAGAAAGTATGAATACAAAGATGGTTAGATCGGTCTTGTCTGAATTGCCGATGCAGACCTAAGTTTTTTAGAGTAAGTTCTCCTAAATTTTTCTGTGTGTCCCTCATGCCTTGGGCGAGGTCTACTCCTATTTGGATAAGGAAGTCTTGTCTTGAGATCTTTTTGGAATAGTTTCTTTATTTCCCGAGATATTTAGGAATATTCCTTCTGCCATAAGCCACTTTGGCTGAATCCTAATATACATAGGTGCCAAGGCGAACTAGATTAAGAATATAAAAAAAGAATCGGGCCGAAGCGAATCCAGGATGGGCTTTTAAGGATGGTGCTAAACACAACCTTAACAGTAAGTCCTCTCAGCTCGTCGAGCGAAACCCAACGTTTGAGCTCGGCGAGGAGAACATGACTCAAGCTCGGAATGGATACACGTCGGCACGTATCCGATAAAATGTCTTGAAAACTCTTATCTCAGGAAATACGAAACGTCTCCTGAAAAGGCCGTTGATGGAAAAATAATCATTTCTCTTTGGAAATCCGAAACGTCTCTGTCGCATCAAACATCAATATCGCGTGGGAAGTGATTGCTCGTTTCTTGAGGCGCGGCTTTTAAGGAGCAAATATCGAGAGTAATGATTATTGTGAATAACTGGATCCTTTCATCTCCGCATACTCTGTGGATTAACTGGATTAAGCAAACTCATTTTTGGAGAGAAACTTTATAGACAATAAATAAATAATGCAAAGGCTCCTGCATGTGGAGAAAGTTACCCAAATACAGAGAAATGGCGAAGCAATTCCACCGAATGAAAGTCCAGAAGGGAGAGCATACATCTTTTTGGTTCGATGACTAGTCGAGAAAAGGTCGACTCTTTGATATCATAGGTGCAAGAGGCTACATAGATATGGGAATATCAGCTCATGCAACTATGGCTTCTGTTCTCCAAAATCACCGTTGGCGAAATGATATAACTGCAGTGTTTAATGTAATAGAAGACAAGATCGACAATCTAAATCGTGGAAGTAAGGAGAAGACATGTCTCTTTTGAAGATAACATAAGGCAGTATGCAAAGAAGTTTAACACAAAAACAACCTGGAATCAAGTGAGGAGAAGCTATCCTAGGACATAATGGCATAGAGGCATTTGGTTTCAACATGCAACGCCAAAATATTCATTCCTTATCCGGTATGGTTTCCAATCTTCGGTCGACCATATATGGAATAAGCAGAACAGAAGACGACATGGCTAAAGCCTAATTGTCGCAATAATCACTACAAGAAAAAACGTAATAGCTGACGGCTGTAATTGTCTGAATCTCATCGGAAAAGGGTTGTACCAACTGTAATCCAAGAAAACAAGAATCCTCGGCATTTGACCCTCACTAATGGAGGTTCAACGGGATTTTGTCCGTTTTTAACGATGACAAATTTTCTAGGAAATTTTGTCAGGAATATTTGTTGGAAACTACCGGCAACATGTCGAGGACCCTCAATATCAGAAAGACGTTGGATTGAGGATCAGTAATACGCCGGTCATCTTTCACGGTAATTGATTGGTCCTTCGCAAGGCTAGTTCAACAGCAGAGGATATCAAAATTCCGTAGGATAAATGTTGTAAATTAGCCGGAAGTATATCAGAGAGGGGTTGGTATAAAGTAGTGGTTCCGACAAAAAAAGCCTGAAAAGTGGCGATGTTAGTATGGGAAGAATAAACATGTTTGGTACGACAACATGGTCACAAACAATAAAGAAAAAAAAAACCTGATATACAGAATAAAATTTATAAACAGAAATTAAAACTTCATTATATACAAAGATTTTACATTACAAACTTATCTTACAAACATTAAGATAATATGGTACAAAAGAAATCTTTTACAAAACAGATATGACATTCCATAGATCGGGTAGGAGGCTTTGTGTCATCGAAAAATTAATTGGAGAGGCGTTTCTTTGCTCTATAAATCCATGCCATCATGATTTGATTGCATACTAAACTGCTAGAAGAACAGCAATATTTGACCGCATACATCAAAATTAACTACAGAGGCATACTTTGTTTATATACTTATATCACCCTGTAGAGAAACGCTTGAACATCACCAATAAAGCTTGATGATATTCATAAACTGACATTTTGACCTATAATAAAAACCTATTTTCAAGAACACCAATTTATTGATATAAACCGATCAATAGATTAAGAATTTCTCCAACATAAATATCAACCTACTTAACAAACTAAACAACAATAAGGATAGCAACAAAATAATATAATTTCAGAAGACAAAGGCAAAATTAAATTTTTAGGAAGTCATAAAACTTATAAAATAGAAGGATAACTAAATTTACTTTGATATTAGGAGAGAAGGAGCAACGGTGAGAAGTAGTTGAAAGAAAGTATAAGATGAGGTGTTAATCTTTGCTTCTTCATATATAGCGATGTCTGAGTCCAGAATTTAATCAAATTTCCCTCGGAAATGATTTTAAAACAATTCAAAATGGTGTTAAACTGATATGAAAGGATTAGGCGGGATATGAAAATTTAGGACTGTCGGAGGTAGGTCGAAAAAATCCGATAACATTCCGATGAAAATGAAAGATGACGAAAGTTATGAGAGTTGGTCGGGATCTTATCACAATTTATTAGGGTAACCAATTGAGGCCCAACAAAGCCCAGTCTTGTAGTAAAAGTTTTAGCCGTAAGATCAGTCATATTAAATAAAGCCAAATATGATCCCATTAATACTCTAATATTAACAAACTTTTACATGTATAATTTCTCTCTCTAAGAGCTTGATTGGTTTAACCGCTATCATCCGCAAACGCAGTTTTTGCAGCGATTGTCAGCGTTTGACAACAATCACAGAAAACACATTTTACCATTTTGTATCGCTCCAAATCACTCAAATTCAAAAGCTGCTTTTCGCTAACATTTGCAGTTACGGGCGGTTGCAGATGGGTAATAAAAAAATTAAAAATTAAAATTTAAGTTTAAAAAAAATAAAAGTTGATTTAAAATAATATAATATATATATATATAATAAGTCAGTTAATAAATTTTTTTTTATTAAATTAAATTTTTTAAAATTAACTATTAAAATTATGAAATATATGAATAA